>JACEIK010004796.1:53843-72143 GCA_018107945.1 Datura stramonium
ATTATTATTTTAAATTCTAGCTTGTGGTATGTTCAAAGTAAAGCCTTCTATATGCGTAAATCCTTAATTGATATGCCTATTATTGTCGAGCTTTGTCAAGTACAATGTTAAGCTTCATTCCACATGATTTTGAGTCTATGCATGATTCCAATCTAAGCTTTGTCGAAATGACATTGTTGAGCTTCATATTTATATGATGTCTAGTGTATGCATGATTTCATAATGATCTTTGTCAATAGACAATGTTAATATTCGTTTCATACGATATTGAGTTTATGCATGATTTCATGTTGAGCTTCGTCACTAGACGATGTTGAGCTTGGTATTTATAAGATGTAGAGCATTGCATGTTTTGGGAGAAGAGTCTAGCACCGAGCAGGATAAGGGTCGATAACCCTATGCCCCAGAACTACCCGCCAACGTAGGTTGATACTATTATATTATTAGGACATCCCTTGGCGTCCTTATCCCTTGCAAGGTTTTGGACGGCTTTGCCCACTTGAGTGTAATAGTGGGGACCACGTAAGCTCTATTGTGGTATGTCGGTTAAGTGACGAGTCTCCCACTATCTATATCATTTAGATTTGCGTATTTACCACTTATGATATTTATTCATGCATGCATGTTCAAAAAGCAAGGCTTGACTCATTATTCAATTTTTGATATAAATGTTACCTTTCAGCTTGAGTCATTCGAGTCAGTCTTGATGTTCTAAAGCCCTGCATGATCATATATAAAGTGAGGATGATTTCATAATGATGCATGTGACCTTATTATTATCTTTAAAGGCTTACTATATATGTATGACTTGCTTTGAAAGATTTATATTGCTCTAGCGGTGTTACTTACCTTGCATACTCGGTACATTCCACGTACTGACTGCATACTTTCTATGTTGTATCGTTTCATGATGCAAGATCCGATTCTCAGATTCTGCCCCGTTCGTAGTCGCTTGTCAGAGTTAGCACCTACTAGATTGGTGAGTCCTCATCTTTCGAGGACTAGACTTTAAGTTATCTTGGGTGTATTTTCAGTTTCGGTATTTCTGAGCTAGTTGGGGGTGTTGTCCCATCAGCTCGTCCAGATTAGAGGCTTATCAGACTTAGACATGTATTCAGCTTCGGATGTTCATTATGTTGTTATGTTAAGTTAGACTTCCGTTGAGTTTATAATTATGTTTTCTTCATGTTTATTAAATGAGTTAGTGAATGCTCATGCCATGGGTTGACTTGGGGTCTATCAAGGTCCCTTGTCCCTTGTCTACGATCTAGGTCTACACTCGGGTCGTGACAGGCTCGCTCCTGCAAATCAGACATATTTGCGTTGTGAGTTTGCAGGCTCTCTACTCTCACCCGCTTTCTATCTTTCTTCTCCTTCTTTTTCCTCTTCTTTGAGGGCTCGTTTTCAACTTCCTATGAGACCCCTCTTCTTATCTTTTTCTCCACTAGCAACCGTTGGGCCCTAATATACCTCCAATTTGAACTTCTCATCAAGCTCAGCATCTAAGTTCGGAAGAGTAGGGGCTGCTGGAATTGCCAGTTGTCTAGACGACAACTCGATAACTTGGCTCCAAAGAGCCCTCAACTCCTCTCATAGGCTACCGGTGTCAGGCTACTCTACTAAGTGTTCATTGAATCGGTGCTCAAATCCATCAATCCCGCCATGCAACCCCCTCCCAACCTCCTTAATCTCCACCTTCACCCAAGGCTTGACATTTTCCATCATAAAAATAGAACTTTTCTCTTTGTCACCGTCAACCTTTTAGCTATTTTTCGGAGGAATTCATGAGGGACCAACACATACCTAGCTAGTTTCTGGCTCGAGAGACCAATCAGTAGTTCAGATGAAGTACCGAGCGCTGCCTCTATATGGCCGGCCTCTATAGCCGGTGTCTCGTCCCAATCCATTGAGGTAGGGGGATTAACTTGCTCTTCCCCAAATGCCTGTGGTACTAGGATTGCGGTAGGAAGTCTCCTCGGCAACGATGCCACTTTTTGATAACGCTCAAACTTACACTCCTAATAAAGTATGAAACGGACGTCGTCAATAAACAACCCAACAAAGGTTGGGGTTGATCTCATATGGAATATGGTCAAGATATAGAGTAACGCAGGTATTTAACTCCAAAAGGGGAGTTTTATAAAAGAAATTATAAGACAAGATTTAGAATTGGTTGTTGTTTATCAAGATTTGCAATTAGCTAGGGTAAGTGTTCCCCATGGGTTCATAACTATTTTGGGTTTACACTTGTGATCTATGTCAATGCTTACATGTATAACTGATAACTAAGGTTCATCCAAACAACTGGTTCATCCCAATTGAATGACTATACTCAATCACCGGGTTATGTCTCATGAGCAATTTCAATTCAACCATTATCAATTTGTTCCAAATTAATTATCCTGCAACCGCAGTTCAAGTCATACAATGACCCATAAAGATCAAGGCTTTTTTATAATTCTCTTTTTCTAATCTCTACTTCTCTAGGTTCAAGAAAGTAAAGAATTCGAGCAAGTCTTAACGTTGCACTTTATTAAGAAACATTAAAGATGAAGAGAATACAATATAATTGTTTAGTATAGGCTTAGAATCATTTTGTGTAACCCTAGTTCATTAATTCACCATGGTTCCCACAACCCTAGTTGTGGAGGTTTTAGCCTCTCATGATTGTAAGATCATTATTAGCATTCATAGACAAACACATAATTGAATACTTATAAAGATGATTGAAAAGAAAACCTGCTTGATTATTGCAAAAATTGATGTTGAATAATTCAAGAACAAGGAAGAGATCAAAGCAAGAAAATCTCCAAGACTTAAATTAAAGTTAACAACAACTTGTTTCTTATTAAAAAATAACTTAATGTTCGACTCTCTAATCTGTTGTTCTCTACTAGAAATAACCTAAAATATATTTATATAAATAATTGGAACCTTCTTCTAAGTAAATAGGGAAAGTACCAAAAATTGTTGTCGTCTTCACATACGACCCGTAATAGGATTGTATGGGTCTTACCTTGACTCATACATTGGATGGCTTCGGCTGAATCTGGCTAAGTGTTGACTTCTGGTATGACTCATACTAAGAATCTACAAATCATACAATCTTCCCATGGATTGAACTTGCGCTTGCTGGCATCCTCTGTTAACTTTCACGGATGGCTTGGTACGACTCGTACCTTAGTTCCACGATCCGTGACTCCTTCTCGCACCTTGAGTTCTACTAGTCCTCTCTTTTTCTAGGCTTTTCTTGGTTCTTGGGTACAATATTAAGTAGGTATCATGACTCGTGGTTGCTATACTAGGATACTTGTCCTGTGCAAAACCTTTTGGAATTTACTATGACTTCTATGGTACGGCTCGTTCCATGAACCATAAGTTGCCTTTGCCTCATACTTTGGTCCTGGATCTTTCCATGACTCTCAGTATGGCTCATACCAGGATGGTACGGCTCATACTGAGATCCGTACTTAGCCACTTTTCTGCATTTTTCTCCATCTTTTTCATAATTTTAGCTCCAACATCTATTTTCCCTGAAAAAAAGTAAATGCACCTCATATACATATAAACACACCTAAGTCCATGCTAGTTTCCTAAGTTTTAAGCGTTGAAAGTGATGTAAACTCATAACACATTAATGACGGGTCATTCCTCGACCCATTTCTACTGCACTTCCTATCTTCCTCCAACACAACACGATCATAACTAGTCACTTAACAATCCATCAAGTGACTTAACATGTCACCTGATGAGTCGTTCTGTGACCTGGTGTAGATTTTTCTTGTTTTCTCTGGTTCAACCCTCGGGTATGATCTAAGGTACTTTTGGGGTATTACACGGATATCATCAACTCAGAATTAGAGAGAGTGATGTTTCGAAGATAGCTTTCATGACTCGGTATTGTCACTATGAGTTCATTGTTATTTATTTTGGACTAATGAATGCTCCTATAATTTTTATCGATTTGATGAATAGGGTGTTCACTCCATATTTGGATATGTTCGTGAATGTATTCATAGACGATATTCTCATATACTCTCAGAGCAAGGAGGAGCATGCCGCTCATTTGTGGATTGTGCTACAGACTCTCAACGATTGCTAGGTGTTTGCTAAATTTAGCAAGTGTGAGTTTTGGTTGAACAAATTAGTATTTTTAGGTTATGTGGTGTTAAGCGAGGGTGTGTAGGTGGACTCTCAAAAGATAGAGGCGGTGAAGAATTGGCCTAGACCAGTTAATCCTTCGGACGTCAGGAACTTTTTGGGTTTAATGGCTAGTATAGGAGGTTCATTAAAGGATTTTCATCCATTGCAGCACCATTGACCAAGTTAAGCCAAAAGAATGTAAAATTTCAGTGGTCGGATGCATGTGAAAAGAGTTTTTAAGAGCTAAAGACTCAAATCACTTCAGTCGCAGTATTAACTCTACCCGAGGGCACGAATGGATTCATTGTGTATTGTGATGCTTCAAGGGTTGGTCACGGTTGTGTGTTAATGCAGCATGGTAAGGTCGTTGCACATGCCTCTAGATAGCTTAAGATTCACGAAAAGAATTACTGACGCATGACCTAGAGTTGGCAGAAGTGGTGTTTGCATTGAAGATATGGAGACACTATTTGTATGGGGTGAATGTGGATGTGTTCACGGATCACAAGAGCCTTCAGTATGTGTTCACTCAAAAGGACCTGAACTTGCGACAAAGGAGGTGGTTAGACTTCTCAAGGACTATGACATGAGTGTTCTTTATCATCCAGGCAAGGCCAATATAATGGCGGATGCCCTTAGCAGATTATCCACAGAGAGTGTTTCTCATGTGGAGAAAAGGAGGAAGGAGTTAGCAAAGGATGTCCATAGGCTTGCTCGTTTAGGATTTGCCTTGTTGACTCGGTAGACAGAGGTCTCGTTGTTTAGAACGGTTTAGAATCTTCATTGGTGACCAAGGTCAAGGCTAGGCAAGATGAGGATCCCATCTTAGTAAAGCTAAAGGAAGTGGTCCAAAATTAGAAGGTGGAGGTCTTCTCTCAAGGAGAGATGGTATACTTCATTATTAGGGTAGTTTATGTGTTTCGGGTGTTGATAACTTGAGAGAGCAGATGTTTGGCGAGGCTCATGGATCTTTGTATTCTATTCACCCATGTGCCACCAAGATGTACTGTGATCTAGGGGAAGTCTATTGGTGGAATGACATGAAGAAGGACATAGCAGAGTTTGTGGCTAAGTGTCCAAATTGTCAACAAGTGAAAGTTGAGCATAAAAAACCTGAGGTATGCTACCAGACATTAGTATCCCTACTTGGAAGTGGGAAGAGATCAATATGGACTTTATCACAAGGTTGACTCGTACACGCCGACAACATGACTCTATTTAGGTGGTTGTGGATAGGGTGATCAAAGCACCACATTTTCTACTGGTAAAAACTACCGATTCAGCTGAGGAGTATGCTAGATTGCAAATTCGGGAGTTAGTTCGGTTGCACAGAGTTCCCTTGTCCATCATCTCAGATAGAGGTACTCAGTTTACCTCACAGTTTTGGAGATTGTTCCGGAAGGGACTTAGTACTCAAGTCAAGCATAGCATGTCTTTTCACCCGCCGACAGATGGTCAGGCCATGCGGACCATTCAGACTCTCGAGGACATGTTGATAACGTGTGTTTTTGATTTCAAGGGTAGTTGGGATGACCACTTGCCTCTCATCGAGTTTGCTTACAATAACAGTTACCACTCCAGCATCCAAATGGCTCTCTTTGAGGTTATTTATCAGCGAAGGTGTAGATCATCTATCGGATGGTTTGAAGTAGGTGAGGCTACGCTGATAGGGCCAGATTCAGTTCATGAGGCCATAAAGAAAGTCCAGCTTATTAGGGAAAGGTTGAAAACAGCTCAAAATCATCAAAAGTCAAATGCGGATATTAGGCTGAAAGAACTTGAGTTCGAGGTTGATGATTGGGTATTTATGAAGGTGTCTCCCATGAACGGAGTGACAAGGTTCGGGAAGAAAACAAAGCTTAGTCCCTAATATGTTGGTCCTTATAGGATTGTGAGGCGAGTTGGCAAAGTGGCATATGAGTTGGAGCTACCAGCGGAGTTAGCCTCGATACATCTAGTTTTCCATATAGCTCTATTGAAGAGGTGCATTAGTGACCCGACCTTAGTTGTCCCTGTGGAGAGCATGGGTGTGAAGGATAGCCTTACCTATGAGGAGGTTCTGGTTGAGATCCTTGATCGTCAGGTTCAGAAGTTGAGAAACAAGGAAGTAGCTTCATTGAAGGTTTTGTGGAGGAATCAACTTGTTGAGGGAGCTATGTGGGAAGCTAAAGGAGATATAATGGCTAAATACCCACATCTTTTCCCGTTCGGCTCAGTTCTAGCATGAGGTATCAGTTTCCTCCTTAGTACTTTATTCAGTTTCATGTCAAGTTCATGTCTCTCAGTTCCTTTTATGTTTTAGCATATATATATGAATCATGAATTCAATTCAGTCATACGTATCAGTCCAGAGTCAGTCACTCCATCAATTTTCAGCTTCAGATGTTCAGTATTTGTGATTCCATTTTTTTCCCCAGCTTTTCAGTATGCTTAACCCATATTCAAGGACGAATATTTCCAAGGGTGAGATATTGTAATACCTCAAAAGTCCCCAAGGCTAGACTCGGGATTTGGAAATGTGATCAGCAAAAAAAGTGTGAAAATTTTCTCAGAACAACTCGTTGTACGAGTCGTGGTGAGGAGTAACGGGTCGTAGGTTAAGTCTTGGTGAGTCTCTAGTTGTCAGGTTCTAGACAAATGAGTCAAGGTACGACCCATTGGTTGAGGTAATGGCTCATGGTCATGGGTCATGGTCAGTATCTGTAGAAGAAGGCCTACCAGCAATGAGTCATGGTACGACTCGTTGGTCCCTATAACGGGTTGTGGTATGGAGTCGTTGGTTGTTTCTGTAGCATCAGGATTGGAAGGTACAAGTCATGGTATGACTCGTTGTAGGGAACAACGAGTCGTGGCTTGCACCCGTCGGAAGGGGCAGAGGAGATGGAACTAGTGACAACGGATGGGTTCCACGACCCGTCATTGGAAGGTATGATTCATTGTTTGGCCCATGGGAACTTCAGGAGTTAGGAAAAAACAGTAGAAATGACGAGAGGAACCTACATGTTGTGGTTTCAAGATATGACTCATGGTGTGAGTCGTTACATCTAGCAATAAGGATTTTCTTGCAAAATCGGTAAGGGTATTTTCGTAATTCCTAAGCTTCTAAGTCCTATACTACATCGTTTTAAGCTCTGAAAGAAGTGTATTAAGGGAGTTTAACCTATTCTAATTCATTCAACATCCATTCATGCAAAGTTTAGAATTCCTTTTGAAGCTCAAGCTTGAATCTCAATTTCTTCCCCAATTCTCTTGGGCTTTCAAAGAAAAATTTAGAATTAGTTTATCCAGGTATGCAGGGCTACGAATGAGAGTTTTATTTCACTCTCATGCTCAAATTTCTCCTCAAGTTCATGGATTTAAGTTCTAATTCAAGTTTTTGATCTTATAGTGTGTTTTAACTCAATTTTATGAAATTCCCTATGATTTATTTATGGATTAATTCTCTTCATGTTCCAAAGCATATTTTAATATTCATAGACAGATTTTATATACAGATTGATTAAGTTCATAATTTTAAGTTTTTGAAAATTATGCCTAATTATGCAAGTTTCATGAAAAGTCAAGTTTATGATTCATGATTTCAAGTATGATGATATCTAACATGAATGAATGTTTGCAAATTACCCATGTAGGAATTTATGATTTTGACTTATGAAGTCTATTTCAAGCCTACATAATTTTAAGATTTTGGACACGCCCACACAGATTAAGCATGTCTTCATGATTTAGCTCAATTTTATAAAATCAACTTACCATATGGTTTTGGAGTTTCTACTCCTACTTTCTACTTATGGTATGTTTTCAGCTTCATCAAAAAATAATGGTGAGCACCTTGCATGTTTTTGGAGTAGTACCTAGTACCGAGTAGGCTAGGGGTTCAGGTTAACCCCGGGTCTTAGAATGATACGCCAACATAGGTTTATATATATACATTGGGACCTCCCTTGTGAGCTTCCCCTGCCCCCATAGGGTCCTTTAACTTGATATCAATATCATGATAACGCCCTTAGCCCTTGCAAGATTTTGGATGGCTCTGCCCACTTGAGTGTAATAGTTGGGGCATCATGTAAGCTCTATCGTGATGGTATCAGTTATGATGAGTCTCCCATTGTTCCTCATGATTTCAGTTATTTATGTTCATGACTTATGATATTATGTGTTATAGCAGGTTTGATCTAATGATCAATTTACAAGTTTTTAGTTATGATTTCATCTATGACAAGTCATATGATTTCTATTTTAGCTTTTGGTAATTCTATTCAGATATGATATTCAGCTTATGACAATACATGTTTCAGATTTAGATTTCATCATGCAATCCTTACTCTCTAGATCTTGTGATTTATGTTTATATGCATGATTTTAGTTAACAGTTAGTCAGCATGTTTTACTTACCTTGCATACTCAATACATTTCAAGTACTGACCGTATACTTTATGTTGTATCGTTTCATGATACAGGTCCAAACGATTAGACTAAGTTTCGCCTTTAGTCCAGCTTCCCGCAGTTTAGCTCAGTTCCCATTGTTGGTGAGTCCTCATCTTCCAAGGACATTTAGTTTAGCATTTGAGCATGTTATATTCAATTTCAGACTTTAGTGAGCTAGTTGGGATGTTGTTCCATCAGCTTATCAAATAGTAGTAGAGGCTTATCAGACATTATGTAGAATTTTTAGCTTTGTTGAGTGCTGACTCTGTTTATGATTGTTATGTTATTCAGACTTCCACTTATTCATGTGTAAGTATCATATTCTGCTTTGATGTATGCTATTTAGTTGTCATGTTCATGTCATGGTTCGACTTAGAGCCATTCGTGGTTCTAGGTTCGGTGTCTCGGTCTGGGGTCCCAGCTCGGGTCGTGACACAACATAGCCTCACCTACCTCAAACCCCCAATAGGTGATCTACACCTCCACCCGTAAAGAGCCTCAAACGAAGCCATATGAATACTAGAGTGGTAACTGTTATTTTAAGCAAATTCGATGAGAGGAAAGTGATGATCCCAACTACCCTAGAAATCAATCACACATGCTCTCAACATATCCTCAAAAGTCTAAATGGTCCGCTTGGCCTGGCCATCTATTTGCGGGTGAAAAGTTATGCTAAGATTTACCTGAGTACTACGTCCTTTTTGAAATGATCTCCAAAACTAAGAGGTATCTAAAATGATGGTCAATGGGACTCTGTGCAACTGTAACTAACTCCCGAAAGTACAATCTAGCATAATCCTCAGCTGAATCGGTAGTTTTCACCGGTAGGAAATGGGTTGATTTAGTCAACCTATCCACAATCACCCATATAGAGTCATACTATCAGCGTGTACGAGGAAATCCTATAATGAAATCCATATTGATCTCTTTCCACTTCCAAGTAGGAAAACTAATATCCTAAAGCATACCTCCAGGTCTTTGATGCTCAACCTTCACTTGTTGGAAATTCGGATGCTTAGCCACAAACTCCACTATGTCCTTTATCATGCCATTCCACCAATAGACTTCTCTTAGATCACGGTACATATTGGTGGCACGTAGATGGATAGAATACCGAGAGCCAATAGCCTCGCTTGTCATCCTCTCTCTCAAGTCTTCCATAACTGGCATACTCAATCAGCCCTAATATCGGAGTACACCATCCCCCTTGGGAGAAAGCCTCCACTTTCTGATTTTGGACCGTTTCCTTCAACTTTACCAAGAAACGATCCTCATCATTCCTAGTCTTGACCTTGATCACCAATGAAGATTCCGACCTACTCTAAATAATGACTCCACCATCCGTCGAGTCAACAATACGAACACCTAAATGAGCAAGCCTATGGACATCATTTGCCAACTCCTTTCTCCCACTCTCGACATAAGACACACTCTCCATGGACAACTTTCTAAGAGAATCCGCCACTACATTGTCCTTGTCCAGATGATAAAGGATGCTCATGGCATAGTCCTTGAGAAGCTCTAGCCATCTCCTTTGCTGCAAATTCATGTCCTTTTGAGTGGACACATACTGAAGACTCTTGTGGTCCGTGAACACATCCACATGCACCCCATACAAGTAGTGCCTCCAAATCTTTAAGGAAAATATCACAGTTGCCAACTCTAGATCATGCATCAGATAATTCTTCTCATGAGACTTAAGCTGTCTAGAGTCATCTGTAATGACCTTGCCATGTTGCATCTGTATACAACAAAGACCCACCCTAGATGCATCACAATACACAATAAAACCATTTTTACCCTCTGGTAGGATCAATACTGGGGCTGAAGTGTGTCAAGTCTTTAACTCCTGAAAACTCTTCTCACAAGAATTTGACCGCTGAAATTTGACCTTCTTCTGAGTCAACTTAGTCAACGATGCCGCAATGGATGAAAAACCCTCCACAAACCTCCAGTAGTAGCCAGCTAAGCCCAAGAAGCTCCTAATATATGTCAGACTAACAGGTCAGGGCCAATTCTTCACCGCTCCTATCTTTTGAGAGTCCACTTACACACCCTTGATAGATACTACATGGCCTAAAAATGCTACTGAGTTCAACCAAAACTCGCACTTGCTGAATTTAGCAAACAACTGGAGATCCTTAAGGGTCTGTAACACAATCCTCAAATAAGTGGCGTGCTCCTGCTCACTCCAAGAGTATATGAGAATATCATCTATGAAGATAATCACGAACATATCCAAATACTACTTGAACACCCTATTCATCAAATCCATAAAAGTTGTAGGAGCATTCGTTAGTCAAAAATACATAACTACGAACTTATAGTGACCATACCGAGTCCTGCAGGCTATCTTTAGGATGTCACTCTCTCTAACTATGAGCTGATGATAGCCGGATCTGAGGTCTATCTTTGAGAAGCACTTAGCACCCTGAAGCTGGTCAAACAGGTCATCAATCCTAGGGAGGGGATACTTATTCTTGATTGTGACCTTGTTCAACTACTGATAATCAATGCACATTCTAAGGGAACTATCTTTCTTTCGAACAAAGAGAACTGGAGCACCCCATCGAGATCTACTGGGCCTGATGAAACCCTTATTTAGGAGGTCCTTTTATTGTTCTTTAAACTCTTTTAGCTCGGCTAGAGCCATCCTGTAAGGAGGAATGGATATGGACTGTGTATCAGCGAGAAGGTCAATACCAAAGTCGATCTCCCACTCAAGAGGAACTCCTGGTAGATCATCTGAAAACACCTCCGAATACTCACATATAATAAGGACGGACTGAAAGTCGGGGTATCAGACGTAGAATTTTGACCCAAACTAGATGATATACACAGCCATTAGAAATCATTTCTAGCCTTGAGATAAGAAACAAAGAATCCTATAGGCACAACTGAACTACCCTCCCACTCAAGGACTGGCTCACCTAAAAATCGAAACTCTATCGTATGGGTTCTATAATTGACCGAGGCATAACATGCATACAACCAATCCATACCGAATACAACATCAAAGTTGGTCATATCTAACTCCACTAAGTCAGCTAAGGTGACTTTTCAAAGAATCGTGACAGAAAAAGTTGTGTACACCCGTCGAGCTAAAACTAACTCGCCGATAAGAGTAGAGACTGAGAAGGGTTCTAACAGGTTCACGGGATTGACTCCAAAACTAATAGCAACATAAGGAGTCACAAAAGATAAGGTAGCCTCTAGATCTAGAAATGCATACACATCAAGATGGAATACTCATAACATACCAATGACCACATCGAGAGAGACCTCCTACTCCTGGAGAGAAGATAATGCATAAAACCTATTCTGGAACTGAACACCACCTGCACTAGAAGAGGCGCCCTAATAAAGTGGGTGAGCTGCTGGAGCTGCTAAAGTAGTAGCTGGGGTGCTACCTCTATTGTCTCTCTATCTAGCTGAAGGATAGTTTCTAAGCATGTGTCGGGGCTTCCCACACCCCAAATGACCATCTGTACCAATCAAGCACACTCTAGGATGGTTCTTAACACACCTCCTACAAGAAGGGAAAGTATGCTCCTCTGTCCCCTAGAGCTTGATGCTCTTCCTCTCTAATTAGGCAAGGGTTTGGATGGGACATTAGATGCCGATGGAGCTGGGGCAGAAAACCTCTGGTGAGACTGTGGGTGATGTCCACCACCGAACCTCTACTGGAACTGCCTATGCCTATCTGTCCTGTCCCTCTTGGCATCTATCTCCTTCACCTTCATCTTCTCCCCCTCTATCTGCTGGGCGTATATGACCAACCAGGAGAAATATAGGTCACTATTAAGCATGGCGATACTACACTCTTGACTAGCGAATCTTCCACTCAATTCACAAACTTGTTGATAACGCTTAAATCACACCCCTGAAAAAGTATGACGGGGACTTTGTCAATATATAACCCAACAAAGGTTGGGAATGATCCCATAGGGAATAAGGTCAAGATATAGAATAACACTCATATTTAAACTTTTATGTTTTTTATCTCTTAAAAGAGGGTTTGTAAAAACAAAGATGTAACAATGTTGAGAATTAATTATTGTTTATAAAGTTTATGCGAATAACTAGGGCAAGTATTCCCCATGGATACATAACTACTTCGGGTTTTACACTCGTGATCTATCCCAATGCTGACTTGTAAAACTAATAACTAGGGTTCATCCAAATGACTGATGTGTCCCTATTGGATGACTATACTCAATCACCGAATTAGGTCGAATGAGTGATTTCAATTCAACCGTTATCAATTTGTTCCAAATTATCTATCCTGCGACCGCAACTCAAGTTATACAATGACCCATAAAGATCAAGGCTTTGTTGTAATTCTCTTTTCCTAATCTCTACTTCTCTAGATTCAAGAAAGTAAAGAATTTGGGTAAGTCCTAATGTTGCACTTCATTAAGAAACATTAAAGATGAAGAGAATACAATACAAGAGTTTAGCATTGGTTTAGAATAACTTTGTGCAACCCTAGTTCATTAATTCACTATAGTTCCCACAACCCTAGTTGTGGAGGTTTTAGTCTCTCATGGTTGTAAGAGAATTATAAACATTTATAAACAAACACATAATTAGAACCTACAAAGACTATTGGAAAAAAACCCACTTTGTTATCGCAAGAATTAATGAAGAACACTTCAAGAACAATGTCAAAATCAATTCAAGCAAGTATCCCAAAAACTTGAATAGAAAATAAATAACAATTCTCAAAATCTTTCTCTCTAACTTCTTTCACTTGTGACTAACTTGCTCTTTACTTATTCTCACCGAAAATAACCTAAAAAATATTTATACAAGTATTTAGAATCCTTTCCTAAGTAAATAGGGAAAACTGTTGAACTGTCGTTGACTTCACTTACGACTCATAATAGGATTGTATGAGTCGTACCTTCACTCATACAATGCTTGGAAACTTCTTTTTTTGCTAAGTGTTGGAAGCTGGTATAACTTGCAGCAGGAACCTACGAGTCGTACTGTCTTGTCGTGGTTTGATCCTGAGAGTTTTGGCATCCTCTAAATATTTTCACAAGTGGTTTGGTACGACTCGTACTTGTGTCCCACGACTCGTGACTTCCAGTCGTACATTGAGATCTGCCCTTCTTCAATTCTTCTAAACTTTACCATGGCTCCTTGGTACTGTTCTTAGGTACATATCACGATCCGTGGTTACTACCCATACTTAGAGACTTGTCCTGTGCAACATCTTCTGAACTTTGCTACAACTGTTTTGGTGCGGCTCGTACTATAAGCCGTACTTTGCCTTTGCCTAAAATAAATATTCTGGACTTTCCCATGACTCTCAGTATGGCTCGCATCAGGATGGTATGGCTTGTACTGAGGTCCGTACTTAGCCCCTTTTCTGCATTTTTGTCCTTCATTTGCACATTTCAACTCCAACATCTATATTTTCTAGAAAATAAAGTAAAAGTGCATCATATCCATATAAACACACCTAAGTCCATGTTTATTTCCTCATTTTTAAGCATCATAAGTGTTATGAACCCGTAACACATCACTTGCTCATACGGGCCCTCTGATCCGAAACCATCTCCGACGTATATTTAGATAGCCAGGTAAACTCCAAGGCATACTCCTGGACAGTCCTGTGGTTCTRCTTCAAATTGAYGAACTTTGCCACCTTTGCCTCCCTCAACTCCCTAGGAAGAACCTATCCAAGAAAGAAATCACGAACTCAACCCAACTCACAGGGACTACTCCAACTCCCCTGTTATCCTTCCACTGGCGGAACCATATGTAAGAAACCCCCTTTAGCAGATAGTAGGCTAAGTCTACACTCTCCTCTCCCATCACCCCTATAATTTGGGTGATCCTCTGCACCTCCTCAATAAACTCATGGGGGTCCTTATTCACCTTCGACCCTAGAAACTCGGATGGGTTCATCTTGAGAAAATCTCATATTCTAGTCGCTGCTGCGTTCCCACTCTGGGGAATGTGAGCCACTGCCTACTGGTTGATCCGAGTGACATGTCCTGTGCCAACATCTAAAATGTTGCCCTGAACTCGGCATGAGTGACCTGCTCGAGTAAGGATTCGTTGGAGTTGGTGGGGCCGGTTGATTCCCATCACCATTGCCATTGCCAGGCCACTCCCGTTGCCATTTCTCCTTTCATTCACTCGGCTTGGGCGAATATTTTTGCAAATGTGTATAGCACGAGTTAAATGGATAGAGAGGTAGTTCATCGCACGACATAGATCATGAAAAAGGGAAAATTACCTAAAACGTCTTGTAGCCTCATCCCCATAAGTGTGGCGCGCGTCACACCCATGGAAAAGACTCTAGTTAACGGGGATTTAGACATCGTAAGACACCTAAACCTTTGCTCCGATACAAAGTTTGTCATGACCTGCGCTGGGACCCCGTATCGAGACACGGGACCTAGAACCATGACTTGCTCCAAGCTAACCCACGACATGTGCATAGCAACTCAAGAGCATAAATTTAAGAAAAAACATAAAACTAAAACATGAATACACAGAAGTCTGAATATAATAAAATGTAAACAAAAATGTTAACGTCAAAACACTAAGTCAAAAGCTGAATATACTAATTTTTCTAAAAAGCCTCTATTGTATGATGAGATGCTAGGACAAACCCCCAACTAACTCCAAGTCTGGAACTAAATTGACAAAATAACATGACAAAAAAATGTCCTCATATGAGGATTCACTAACAAAGAGCTAAGCTGAACTAATAGGGAGCAGGACTAATGGTGCGGCTAAGTCAGATCGCTCAAACCTATATAATGAAATGATATAACATAGGATATGAGGTCAGTACTTTAAATATACTGAGTATGCTAGGTGAGTAGAAACAATCTATTTAAAATACATAAAGAGTTCATGAGAGTAAGGACAACATGCTAAACATCACATTCTTAAAGTAATCATAATCATGAGCTACTCATCATAAGCTGAACATAATGACCCAAGGTTTAGAAATAGAAAATCATGTAATGTACAATACATAAAATCATACGTGAAAACTCATAAACTGATCAATGGGTCGAATATGTTATAAAACATAATATCATAATATATGTACATAAGTAACTGAAAACATGAGGAACAATAGGAGGATTCATCATAACCGACACCATCAATATAGAGCTTACATGATGTCCCAACTATTTTGCTCAAGTGGCTAGAGCCGCCCCAAGCTTATCAGGCAAGGTACGATGCCATGGCGTGATCACTACAGAGATCCCGTAAGGTAACATGAGTATAATCCTATATTGCCATGTAGTTCTGAGGCCTGGGTTCCCGGAACCCCCAACCTACTCGGTACCAAATACTACTTCCCAAAAACATGCACATGGCTTATAGAGTAATCATGAAATATACTTGAAATACATGGGCTAGTTAAAATCATAAGAGACATGTACATGCTTTAAATACGTGAACTATCCATGAAATAGGCTCGTGAGTCGGCCATAATCGTAAACATGATACTTGTGAAAGCTATGCACAATTGAGAAAGTCATCATACTTGAAATTCACAATTTCATGAAGGATTCTAGTAAAAATCATACATCATGATCATAATATATAACTTAAAACTTAAGAGTTAATATCATAAGAAAATCATGGGATTTCAATACAAGGAAATTTAACCCTAAAAGTTCATAATCATGCTTGATAGTAATTTCATGAAAGAGTTGATTGGAATACAATACCCTAATCATAGCATCGTCAATTTGATCAAGATAGCTAAACCCACAGGAGAATCATGACGGAATTCAACAATACCCAATAAAGCCCTAGAAATTAGAAATTGCGGCATGAGGAATGGGAGATCATGATTTCAGTTGGATAAGGGGCATAAGAGTGGAAGAACCCCTCATTGATAAACCCCACATACCTTAATTCACTAGTTTCTTGACTTAGCTTGAAACCCAAAGAGAATTGGTGAGAATGAGAGTGAAGAACCCTAGCTTGTTCTTGAGAGCCTTGAAGATTTTTATCTTCTAATTAGGTTGATAGGATTAGAACAAGATTTCTAGGTGAATATTCCCCTTAAAATGATGTAGTTTAGGACTTAGGAGTCTAGAAATTGTGAAAATGCCCTTAATGGTTCTCTTGAAAAATGGACGCCGCTAGTCATAACAACCCATCCAACGAGTCGTTGTAGGTACGAGGCTCGTTAGATCGTCCATCATTTCCTGGAGGATCTCTAATACTTGGTTGATTCCCTCACCAACTATCGACAGGACAAGTCCTCATATGAAATGATGACCCTTCACTTCTTCTGTTGTCATCACTGCCTCGCCTGCCTAACTTCCAAACTTTAGACAATGGATCCCAACAATGGGTCATTGCACCAACCCTTTGCCTTTGAACCATTTCCAACCCTTTGCTAGACTCCACTCAACGACTACTTACGATGACCCGTTGCATCCTCCAAAAAGTCATTGCTAGGCTCGTTGTTACTAGGAATGGAATTCATTGAAGTCCCACAATGAGTGTTATACCCGGGAGCCCAAGGATCAGACCCAGGAGTTCAAACGGGAAAAACTGAAATTTTTGCACCAGGTCATAGAACGAGTCATTCTGTGACCCGTGAGGATGGACCACGAGTTTTTGGGTGACTCATGGTGAGAGGCTGGGGCCAAGTTTTGAAAATGGAAATTTAGGTCACCACGGGCATGACCATGAGTCGTGGTCAGTCCTCACGACTTGTGTGGTCAGTCGTGGTCAAGGGGAATGAGTAAAGGAAATTGGGTAGGCAGTGTACTCAACGAGTGATGACCACGAGTCGTGGCCACCCCTGACGAGTCGTGATGTGACCCTTTACGAGCCTAGGAGACAACGCAAGGCAGTGTACTTGATGATCAACATGACGAGTCGTGACCAGTAAGGACGAGTCTTAGGTTCCTCGTTGGGACCTCCTGGCAAATAATTTTCTGCAAATTAGTAAGGGCCTTTACATAAATACTAAGTTTCTAAAGCCTATACTACGTCGTTTAAGACTCGTTTTAGTGGGTTTTTGGAGGGAAAAACCTATTATAAGTTATTTCCTTCAATGCATGCAAACTTGACAGGTTGAGGAGGTGATCTAGAACAAGTTTTCAAGGTTATCATTCAAATCCTTCTTGGGAAATCAGAGAAGTGGTAGAATCAAGTCTTTTTAGGTATGTAGAGTTACGAATGGGTGTATCCAATCACACCCATACCCATTCTCTAGTAAATTAATGGAAATATACTAAAAATCTATTGGGGTTTTAATTTGATGTTTATGAAAATTTAATGATTTGCAAATGGGTTGTTTTAAACTGTGATTTCAATTTTATTTTATGGATTTTGATTAGATTTTTATAACTATTTTGATTTCTACTAAATTAAGCCTAATTATGTAAGATCTATAATGAATTGATTTGTGGTCTTCACTTCAATTGTTGATATTTACAAGCCCAACATGAATTATTATTTAAACATGGATTTATTCAATTACCCATCACGATTTGATGATTTTCAAGCCATACGTATGATCTTCAAGTATGTATGAATCCTATGATTCATAAACTATGTTTTGGCTGACTCACGGGCCTTATGTTATGGCTAGTTCACGTATGTACAATTATGTTTACGATTACCATGATTTAACTAGCCCATGAATTCATGTATGTTATACTATGAGCACTATATATGTTTTGGGAGTAGTATCGAACACCGAGTAGGTTCGGGGCCTAGGTT
>JACEIK010004796.1:81464-125199 GCA_018107945.1 Datura stramonium
CTTCTGCTTTTCACCATGAATAGTACTACGAGGCTCGTAGTACAGGTCTGGTCTGAGTTTTTTTCTCTCACCAAAGTTTATGTAATTCCTCCGAAGCCCTAAGATCAAACCTGGAGTTGAAATAGAGAAAACAGGATTTTCTCCACCAGGTCACAGAATGAGTCGTCCTTTGACCCGTGGGGTAGGCCATGAGTCCTGGAGTGACTCATGGGGAAGGGCCTGGACTTGGTTGAAAAATTGGGAAATTGAGTGACCATGGGTGTGACTACGAGTTGTGGTCAACACCACAAGTCGTTATGTGAGTCGTGGTCAAGGGTTGACTTAAAGTTAGAAAATTCGGGCAGTGCACTTAACGGGTCCTCGCCATGACTCGTTTGGGATACAATGAGTCGTGGTGTCACCCGTGGTGAACCCCATGTGGTTTTTGGTAGTGAGGACTACGGGAGGTGACCACGAGTCGTAGTTACCAGTAATAAATTGTCAAGTAGCCCATGGTGACCCCTACAGAGGAATTTTGGTTCAGTTGCAACGGGAGACATCACGAGTCATTAGGTCTCCTAATGACTCATGAAGTCAGTCATTGGCAGGTTGGGGAATCTGTAGAAAATTTCCAGTACACATCACGATTGGGCACCACGAGTCGTCCCTGACCTCACGGCTCATGGAGTGCCTCGTGGGGACTGGCAGCGTCCTTTTTCCCGCGAATTCCCTAGGGAGTTTTACATAATTTTCTAAACTCCTAAACTCTAAACTACGTCATTTTGGGTTTTAATTTGGGGTTTTAGAGGGGGTAACCGATGGCTTATTTCATTTCTCACATCCCCTCAAAAGTTAGAACGTAGAATTCTCTCAGAAAGACTTAGAGCAGAAGCTAGGGAAATCGAATTCTCCTAGAATTTCCAAGGGATTCTCTCAGGAATTTCCATCACCAGGTATGTGGGAATTCAATAAGGGAATAATTCTTCCCTTGTGTCCCCAAAATCTTCTATATCTTCTCTATCAGTTCTAGCCTTGAACTTTTGAATGTGAATAAATGATATATCAAACTTCGTTTATAGCATGTGGAATATGTTCTATGTTGATTGTTGTCATATTTCACTACCTAGTTATCATGTTAATACTCATTCTTGTAAGAATAGTTTTAGCCCTAGCTTTGAATTCAGTAAATTAGAATTTTGCCTATTGGACTGGTTCTTCCTTGTGCCTTGATTTTATCAGTTGGGTTTCCCATAATGCTAGAAAATGCTGAGAATTCAGTCAGATGCTTGATAGTCCAGTCTCATTCAATTATTAGCATATCTGGTATAATCCAAAAATGTCAGTTGATCAGTTTGACTATAGTTAATCCTTTAGGTATTTGTGATGCCTCCCAATTATTAGTATTAGACTCAGTATCAGATTTACTGGTTCTTTGGGCGGTCATGACAGTTTCAGATAAGCAGCTCTGACCAGCCTTAGGACCACAGCTTCAGATTACAGTTTGTTCTTTAGACGGTTATGACGCTTCCAAATAAGCAGCTCTGACTAGTCTTAGAGCACCAGTTATAGAATCCGGGCAGATATGACTCTCAAGGTACTTCCAGATAGGTATTAGTGACTTAGTATTGGGCCCTAGTTTCGAGCTATCAGCTTTGTAGTTAGTCTAGGACTATCCAGTGGAAGTAGGACTTAGCACCGAGCAGATCGGGGTTCCAACGCACCTATGTTCCCAAAACTACGTTGCCACCGTAGGTTATATTTTTATTGGCCTCATGGCCCCAGACCTGTGATCACTCAGTATGCCTTTATACCCTGACAAGGTATATTAGGTCCTACCGATGGGGTGTATACATCAGAATCCACATCTAGCTCACGTGCTTATATGTCGGCTATAGACTCTCCCACTAGTTAGCTCAGTTCAGTCTCAGATTAGTCAGTTCAGGTCAGTTTTGTACAGTATTTCATATTAGTATCTCAATTGTAGGGCATGTCTTTGACCATCAGACAAGGTCATTTTAACCATCTCAGTATATCACAGTTTATTCAGTTTCAGTATTTCAGATGGCCATTGTCTGTCTTTAAAGATCATTTATTTCATTCTTCGTGTATGGTTTCTCCTACTTACTCAGTACATTTAAAGTATTGACGCATACCTTTTATGCTATGTCATTTTATGATAGAGCTGTAGGTTCTCAGTCCCAGCACCGTTAGCAGATCTTGCTCAGAAGTTTTCAGCTGCATCATCGGTGAGTCCTCATCTTTCAAGGACGAAGATTATTTCTTTTCAATTATATTTTATTTCAGTTGGATTTAGAGTCAGCTGGGGTCTTGTCTCAGCAACTTGTTAGATAGATGGCTTTCAAACATAGACAGAGTTTTCAGACTTTCAGTTTTGTTTTTAGTTGTATAAAACTTATGAGTTATTGCTTCTTCATAAATGTTATATTTTGTTATTTCAAAGCTTTCGCTATGTCTTTACTTAGAATGCCAGCGTTATGATAGACCATGGGTTGATTTGGGGTTACTTGTGACTCCAACTACCGTGTCTCGTCCAGGGTATAGACTCAAGGCATGACATTTTATTTCACCTCCACACTGAACACACAAAAGTTAAGTTACTTGGTTGCCTCCCGAGAAGCACCTAATTTAATGTCGTGGCACGACGTGGGTGGTTTGGTTACATAGACTTCACCAAACCACCTCATGGGTTGCCTCCCAAGAAATGCCTAATTAAACCTCCCAACACGACACAACTCTCTTCACTACTCAAAATTGATTAAGAAACTCATAATCATACTCTATTACCAAGACAACCCTAAACTCATTGGGTTGCTTCATTGAACGGCAGACATTAAAAGTGACCTCCTCTTTATTCAGCTTGAATTTTAGTTGGCCAACCTCAACATCACTAAAGCTCTCCCAGTGGCAAAGAATGGTCGCCCCAAAATGATGGGGACCTCAAAATCAACCTCGCATTCTAGGATCACGAAGTCCGCTGGAAAGATAAAACGGTCCACCTTAACTAGCACATCAAATAGGATCCCCACTTGTTTTTTCACTGTGGGGTCTACCATCAATAGCCACTTTGAAGTCGGTGTAGGGGATCCCAAGCCCGGCTATTTGAACACAACAAAAGGCATCAATTTAATGCTAGCTCCCAAGTCACACAGTGCCTTCGCAAACTCAAAATCACCAATCATGCATGGAATGGTGAAGGCACCTAAATCCTCCTTCTTTTGAGCAAGGACCCGTGAGACTATGGTATTGCAATAATGCAAGTCTCCAACTGGCTCATAGCTCATGGACCTCTTTTTGGTCACAAGATCCTTCATGAACTTGGCATATCTAGGTATCTACTTCAATGCCTCAACCAATGGTATGTTCACAGATAACAGTTTAAGCATAGAGAAAATTTCTAGAACTTACCATCTTTCGCATTTTTCTTCATCCTTTGAGGGAACGGTGGCGGTGGTCGAGGTATAGCCTTATAAATTTGCGTGGCCTCTTGCTTCTTACCTTTATCAGCTTCAGACTCTTTTGCACCACCTGGAGCCTCAGTCAACTCAGCCTCACCTATAAGCTCATGCTCAGTAGCTTCATCTTCATCAATCTCAATCTCCTTACGTCTTTCCATCTCAACTACAACTGGCATAGGGGGATCAGCTGTGGTCATTCCACTCCTAGTCATCACAGCCATATAGTGACTATCGTTCTTTTGATTCTGCACTGTGTTGCTAGGAAGTGGTCCCTTCTGCCTCTAGTTTGGGGAAGCCGACATTTGACCAAGCTCCTACTCGATCTGTTTGATCATTGTGGCATGCGGTTCAACTTTCTAGCTCATACTAGATATATCTCCTCGAATGTCCCTCAGCTGATCATCGGTGGATTTTACCTTCTTGAGCATCTTAGCATTATGTTCTCTAATTTTGGGGTCCAGTCTCACCCTTACATGCATTAGGAGGAACATACAAAATGGTGCAGTCATTGCGATATCCATCATTCCTTCTCCATTCTCCCTCTTGCTCACAACCTCGGCTCCTATCCCTATACCCATTCCTGTTATAATTGTACCGATATTGGTTTCGACCTGATTTCTAGAACCTTAGCGCTAAGTGTCCTATCTAGACCCTTGGGCGTTGGCCCGAAAACCTACCACCTGGTTGTCCAAGAAGATCGCCTCATCCTCGGAATCTGAATGCTCTTGCCCCAGTTCCTGACCCTAAGCTCCCATTGTGTTTACCTTTCTCGCACCAGCGCCGATGATATGCTTTGTGAGCAGGTTTAATGATGTCCGTATATAAGCCAGCTCCTGATCACTCTCCTCCTCCTTTCTGCATTGATCCGCAGACATACCAACAGCATACGTACCTACAGCTTCTTACGCTTCCCTGGGGTGACAGGCCATGTTTGTCTTAATCACTCTATCAAAAATAATGTCAGCTTACTCCCACGTGTGACTCATCAAGGCTCCTACTACTACAGTATCTACTATAGCTTTTGCGCTGTTGTTTAAGGACCTGTAAAAAAAATTCAACAAACTGTCATCTGGAATTTTATGGTTCGGCCACTTGGTCAGCTTTTTCTTAAATCTTAATCATGTCTTATGCGGTGCCTCAGTCTTCAATTGTCGAAAGTTATAAATTTTGTCCTTTAACTGTAGCATCCTGAAGGGTGGGAAGAACCTTTCTAGGAGAGCCTGTTTAAGCTCCCTCCAGTTGGTAATAAAATCATTGGGTAACTCCAATAACCATAATATGGCCTCTCCAAAAAGAGAGAATGGGAAAAGTCTCAACCGTATAGCATCTTGACTCACGCAAGGTAACTTGTACGCCTTGCACATACCAATAAAGTTCATCAAATGTAGGTTAGCATCGTCATCCGCGTGACCACTAAACACCCCTTTCATATTCAGTAGTTGTATCATAGTGCTAGTAATATCAAACTTTGCCCCAGCAGGAAAAGATGGTGGTATGATGGCTCCATTTGACCCGGCTTCATCAAAATTCGGATCATCATCATCATAGAACTGAGGAGCATATCTTTGGCCTCTATTGCCCCTTCTATGGCAGCCATCATTCACTACCTCATCCCGAGCATCCTCGGCTTCCTAAAGTGCACCTTGTAGAGTAAAATCAGCTTGTCGAGCTTCTTCGGCCATACGGGACTCTCTCTGCTCAGGGTTCTCCATTCTCTGCAGAGTTCGCTCTAATCCAAGATCAAGAAGAATCAGGGGGTTTCCGCGTCGTCAAGTATTTGGCATTCACCAAGAAACAACCTATAGATTTCAAAAGAAAAAAAAAACTTAAATGAGAAAATAACAACTAAAAGTTAAACACAGCAATTACTCTAATCCTAAGTCGTATTCTCTGGCAATGGAACCAATTTTGATAACACTCAAATCACACTCTTGAAAAGTATGATGCGGAGATTATCAATATATCACCAAAAAAGGTTGGGGTTAATCCACATGGAATAAAGTCAAGATATAGAATAACGCTCATATTTAAACTTTTATGTTTGTTATCTCTTAAAGGAGGGTTTGCAAAAACAAAGATGTCACAATGCTAAGAATTAATTGTTGTTTATCAAGTTTATGCGAATAACTAGGGAAAGTGTTCCATATGGATTCATAACTACTACGGGTTTTACACTCATGATTTATCCCAATGCTTACTTGTAAAACTAATAACTAGGGTTCATCCAATCGACTGATTCGTCCCTATTGGATGACTATACTCAATCACCGGATTAGGTCTCATGAGTGATTTAAATTCAACCATTATCAATTTGTTCCAAATTATCTATCCTGCGACCACAACTGAAGTTATACAATGACCCATAAAGATCAAATCTATCTCTCTCTAACTTCTTTCATTTGTGACTTACTTGTTTTCTACTTATTCTCACCGAAAATAATCTAAAAAATAATTATACAAGTATTTAGAATCCTTTCCTAAGTAAATAGGGAAAACTGTTGAACTGTCGCTAACTTCACTTACGACTCGTAATAGGATTGTATGAGTCGTACCTTCACTCGTACAATGCTTGGAAACTTCTATTTTTGTGAAGTGTTGGAAGCTGGTACAACTTTTACCATGAACCTACGATTCGTACTGTCTTGTCGTAGTTTGATCCTGAGAGTTCTGGCATCCTCTGAATATTTTCACAGGTGGCTTGGTACGACTCGTACTTGTGTCCCACGACTCGTGACTTCCAGTCGTACATTAAGATATGCCCTTCTTCAATTCTTCTAAACTTTACCATGGCTCCTTGGTACTGTTCTTAGGTAGATATCACGATCCGTGGTTAGTACCCGTACTTAGAGACTTGTCCTGTGCAACATCTTCTGAACTTTGCTACAACTGTTTTGGTGCGGCTCGTACTATAAGTCGTACTTTGCCTTTGCCTCAAATAAATATTCTGGACTTTCCCACGACTCTCAGTATGGCTCGCATTAGGATGGTATGGCTTGTACTGAGGTTCGTACTTAGCCCCTTTTCTGCATTTTTGTCCTTCATTTGCACATTTCAACTCCAACATCTATATTTTCTAGAAAATAAAGTAAAAGTGCATCATATCCATATCATATCCATATAAACAATACCCCAAGTCCATGTTTATTTCTCATTTTTAAGCATCATAAGTGTTATGAACCCGTAACATCACTTGCTCATACGGGCCCTCTGATCCGAAACCATCTCCGACGTATATTTAGATAGCCAGGTAAACTCCAAGGCATAATCCTGAACAGTCCTGTGGTTCTGCTTCAAATTGATGAACTTTGGCTACCTTTGCCTCTCCCTCAACTCCCTAGGAAGAACCTATCCAAGAAAGAAATCACGAACTCAACCCAACTCACAGGGACTACTCCAACTCCCCTGTTATCCTTCCACTGGCAGAACCATATGTAAGCAACCCCCTTCAGCAGATAGTAGGCTAAGTCTACACTCTCCTCTCTTGTCACCCTTATAATTTGGGTGATCCTCTGCACCTCCTCAATACACTCATTGGGGTCCTCATTCACCTTCCAACCTAGAAACTCAGATGGGTTCATCCTGAGAAAATCCATACTGTAGCCACTGCTGCGTTCCCATTCTGGGGAACGTGAGCCACTGCCTACTGGATGATCTGAGTGATCATGGCATGTTCCAACATTTGAAATGCCGCCTTGAACTCGGCATGAGTGACCTGCTCGAGCAAAGATCCACCGGAGCTAGTGGGGCCGGTTGATGCCCATCACCATTGCCATTGCCATGGCCACTCCCCTTGCTATTTCTCCTTTCATTCACTCAGCTAGGGGGCATATATTTGCAAATGTGTATAGCACGAGTTAGAGGGATAGAGAAGTAATTCATCGCACGACATAGATCATGAAAAACGTAAAATTACCCAAAACGTCTTGTAGCCTCATCCCCATAAGTGTGGCGCGCGTCACACCCATGTAAAAGACTCTACTTAACGGGAATTTAAGACATCTTAGGACACCTAAACCTTTGCTCTGATACCAAGTTTGTCATGACCCGAGCTGGGACCCCGTATCGAGACACAGGACCTAGAACCACGACTGGCTCCAAGCTAACCCACGGCATGTGCATAACAACTCAAGAGCATAAATTAAAGCAGAAACTTAAAACTTAAACATGAATACGCAGAAGTCTAAATATATAAAATGTAAATAAAATCATTAATGTCAAAACACTAAGTCAAAAACTAAATATACTAATCTATGTCTAAAAAGCCTCTACTGTATGATAAGATGCTAGGACAAGCCCCCGTCTAAATCCAAGTCTGCAACTAAATTGACAAAATAAAATGACAAAAAGAATGTCCTCATATGAGGACTCACCAACAAAGAGCTAAGCTAAACTGATAGGGAGCAGGACTAATGGTGCGGCTGAGTCAAATCGCCCGAACCTATATCATGAAATGATATAGCATAGGATATGTGGTCAGTACTTTAAATATACTAAGTATTCTAGGTGAGTAAAAACATGCTATTAAAAATACATAAAGAGTTCATGAGAGTAAGGACAACATGCTAAACATCACATTCTTAAAGTTATCATAATCATGAGCTACTCATCGTAAGCTGAACATAATGACCCAAGGTTTAGAAATAGAAAATCATGTAATGTACCATACATAAAATCATATGTGAAAACTCATAAACTGATCAATGGGTCGAATATGTTATAAAACATAATATCATAATATATGTACATAAGTAACTGAAAAACATGAGGAACAATGGGAGGATTCATCATAACCGACACCATCATGAAAGAGCTTACATGACATCCCAACTATTTTGCTCAGGTGGCTAGAGCCACCCCAAGCTTATCAGGCAAGGTATGATGACATGGCGTGATCATTAAAGAGATCCCGAAGGGTAACATGAGTATAATCCTATGTTGGCATGTAGTTCTAAGGCTTGGGTTTCCGGAACCCCCAACCTACTCGGTACTAGATACTACTCCCAAAAACATGGACATGGCACATAGAGTAATCATGAAATATACTTGAAATACATGGGCTAGTTAAAATCATAAGAGACATGAACATGCTTGAAATATGTGAACTATCCATAAAAGAGGCTCGTGAGTAGGCCATAATCGTAAACATGATACTTGTGAAAGCTATGCATAATTGAGAAAGTCATCATACTTGAAATTCATAAATTCATGAAGGATTCTTGTAAAAATCATACATCATGATCATAATATATAACTTAAAACTTGAGATTTAATATCATAAGAAAATCATGGGATTTCAATAGAAGGAAATTTAACCCTAAAAGTTCATAATCATGCTTGATAGTAATTTCGTGAAAGAGTTGATTGGAATACAAGACCCTAATCATAGAATCGTCAATTTTATCAAGATAGCTAAACCCATAGGAGAATAATGAAGGAATTCAACAATACCCAATAAATCCCTAGAAATTCGAAGTTACGGCATGAGGAATTGGAGATCATGATTTCAATTGGATAAGGGGCATGAGAGTGGAAGAACCCCTCATTGATAAACCCCACATACCTTAATTCAATAGTTTCTTGACTTAGCTTGAAACCCAAGGAGAATTGGTGAGGATGAGAGTGAAGAACCCTAGCTTGTTCTTGAAAGCCTTGAAGGATTTTGATCTTCTAATTAGGATGATAGTGAATATTGCCTTTTAATCACTCTTTCCCGAGCTTAAAATGATGTATTTTAGGACATAGGATCTTATAAATTACGAAAATGCCCTTAATGGTTCACTTGAAAAATGGACGCCGCTAGTCACAATGAGTCATTGTAGGATACGACGGCTTGTTAGATCGTCTGTCATTTCCTAGAGCATCTCTAATACTTGGTTGATTCCCTTACCAACGATCGACAGGACAAGTCCTCATATGAAATGATGACCCATCACTGCTTCTGTTGTCATCAGTACCTCGCCTGCCTAACTTCCAAACTTCAGACAATGGATCCCCACAATGGGTCGTTGCACCAATCCTTTAACTTTGAACCATCTCCAACCCTTTACTAGACTCCACTCAACGATTGCTTATGAAGACCCGTTGGATCCTCCAACAAGTTGTTGCTAGGCTCATTGTTATTGGGGAGGGGATTCACTGAAGGCCTACAATGAGTGTTATACCTCGGGAGCCTAAGGATTAGACCCGGGAGTTAAAATGGGGAAAACTAAAATTTTTGCACCAGGTCACAGAACGAGTCATTATGTGACATGTAAAGATGGACCACAAGTTGTTTGGTGACTCGTGGTGAGGGGCTGGGTCCAAGTTTGGAAAATGGAAATTTAAGTCACCACGGGCATGACTTCGAGTCGTGGTCAGTCCTCACGACTTGTGGGGTCAGTCGTGGTCAAGGGGAATGAGTAAAGGAAATTGGGTAGGCAGTGTACTCAATAGTGGTGACCACGAGTCATGGACACCCCTGACGAGTCATGATGTGACCTGTTACGAGCCTAGGAGAGAAGGCAAGGTAGTGTACTTGACGATCAACATGACGAGTCGTGAACAGTAAGGACGACTCGTTAGGTCCCTCGTTGGGACCTCCTGGCAGTTAATTTTCTGCTAATTGGTAAGGGCATTTTCATAAATCCTAAGTTTCTAAAGCCTATACTACTTCGTTTAAGACTCTTTTTAGTGGGTTTTAGGAGAGGGAAAACATATTCTAAGTTATTTCATTCCATGCATGCAAACTTGAGAGGTTGAGGAGGTGATCTGGAGCAAGTTTTCAAGGTTCTCATTCAAATCCTTCTTGGGCAATCAAAGAAGTGGTAGAATCAAGTCTTTTTAGGTATGTAGGGTTACGAATGGGTGTATCCGATCACACTCATGACCATTCTCTAGTAAATTAATGGAAATCTACTAAAAATCTATCGGGGTTTTAGTTCGATGTTTATGAAAATCTAATGATTTGCAAATGGGACCCCAGGAAAAATTTTGATGGTTCCTCCAATTTGGGTTATGGTATTTGCCATACTGCTGATTGTTGCTCCTTTGCGCATTGCCAACAAAATAAACTGAATATGGATTGGCACCACATGCATCAGCTGAGTGTTCACCGCTACCACAGACTTCACACCATACTGTTGGACTGCATTGGCCCAGACTGTGGCCGGCCCAAGCTCATGTTACTAAAATGAGTGTTGATCTGATTCTGCAGTGTGGCTATCTGTGCAGCAATGGCTGAGTCCATCTACCTCCAGGACCCATGCCTC
Source organism: Datura stramonium (assembly GCA_018107945.1). Classification (NCBI taxonomy): domain Eukaryota; kingdom Viridiplantae; phylum Streptophyta; class Magnoliopsida; order Solanales; family Solanaceae; genus Datura; species Datura stramonium. The sequence goes on from JACEIK010004796.1 coordinate 92,167, forward strand.
TTTCTTCACCACCCCTCGGGTTGAGTCCGCATTCCATTCAGGATTACCTTGTGAAATACAGTTCAATAAGGTATACAACTCTTCATATGTCTTTTCCAGCGCTTGTCCCCGGCTGCAGAATCTAACAAAATTTTTGTATGAGGTTCCAAGTCTCGATAAGTATGCACCAACACATCATTTGACTGATGATGATAAGGACAATCTCTCAACATCGACTTGAACCTCTCCCGTACTGATACAAATTTTCACCGTCTCTGCACTTGAAGCTTAAATGCGACTTCTAAGTCTGGTTGTCTTCCTTGACGGAAAAGTCTAATTAAGAACTTCTTTGCCAGATCATCCCATGCGGTAATAGAATTAGGCGGTTCCGCCTTTAACCACATAGCTTCCCCAGCAATGAAAATGGAAACAATGTAAGCCACACATAATCCAATGATACTCGGAGGGTATGTATGTGTCACTGATCTCCAAAAACTTTTGGAGATGCTGTTGTGGCTCTTCATGAGGGAGACCTGTGAATTGTCCGCTGGTATGCAGCCAACTGTGCCATGTTCTATTTAGCTCAAATCTACCTCCTGGGTCTAGCCTGCGGATGCTAGATGTCACAGCCAGCCGCGTGTGGGATTGCCACCTCACGTACCGGTCTTACAGCCATCACTCCAGGCACTAAATCTTCCTGTCCCACTAGTGGGTGTTTTGTTGTCCCAGAATTTCCCTCCGTAACAACTGCAACTTCCTTTCTAGAGCTTCCCTCTCTGCAAATGAAAGCGTCTCTCGAGGCTCCAAAAATGGATCCTGATTCCTTATCTCTTGCCAGCGTTCAGAAAGACTTAGTACCTGCAAGAGTAACTGCTAAGATCAAGTTGTAAATGCTGTATGGAATCTTGTTAACTAACACTAAAAGATTTAATTCACCAATTAAACCAGTCTCAGAGCAACGAGCGCCAAAAACTTATTTGCCTCCCAATGCACGCAAATTGCACGTGAGTCGTACAAGTAATATAGTGTCTTTTCTTTCAAGCCGGATGTCGAACCCACAAGGACTGTAGCGTGGAAATAAATTTCTAACTTAAGTAGTCACAATGTCTTTATACAAGTATATGGAGAACACCGAATGAGAATTTGTTAAAGATTAATAGTTAATGTAATGCTAGTTGAAATGAAAAAATGTAATTTAAGCAATAGCACGAGTAATCTAAGGTTAAGGCAAAACATGTAGGTATGTGTAATGTGTATTATATTTCAGCTAACCCTTCTCTTAGGTTGATAATTCGGGATGGGTGACCTATGGCTCAGTCTTCGAGACCTCTAGCCAACTACAAAATGATGAGCCTTACACAACACATTTCTATGAGGCAGAGATCATCATCTAACGAATCACAATAGTTTCCCTATGTAACTGAATAGGACATTACAGGTATATTTCTATCCTGCACGCGAATCTTACCTTTAATCCACAACAAACACAAGAACATATTCCCCTACTCCACATCTATCCTTAAAATTTTCCTCTTAGAAACAAAATTAGGATTCTAGTTATCACATTAATGATAGCCGAACATTAACACAATGAAAAGTAAAATAGCATAACAACCTTTCTTAAGAGAGAAGAGAATTAAGTTAAGTAATAATGCATTACACATACGCAATTTGCCTCAACCTCGGACGGAGGGGGAGCCACTCATTTGTTGATTAATCATCTTCAAACAAGTAATAATCATACAAACAATTGAAATTTGGAAGAAAAGAGAAGAGAAATAACCCTGGGATTTTCTTCAGCTCAACTGCCTGCCTCCCATGTTCGTGCATAAAAATGTCGAGATAGCAAATAAAATCCCTAAGTGTTCTATTTATACAAGTGGAACATTTCCCGAATTAAACTAGCAACGTGGCATGGAGGTCATCGTGGAGCTCAAACTCCGTGCCACGGAGCCATCGTGAGGACTCACTGGAATCCTGGTAGAACAATGATATCCTCAACGTGGCACGGAGGCCATCGCGAGAGAATCGAGCTCGCGTGCCACGGAGCCACCATCCTTGAGGGTTCACTATTTTGTGCCTTCCACTTTTTCATCATTCTAGTCTTCCTCCCATGTAATATGGCGTTGTTCGACGTGGACCATCCTTAGCGTGACACGGTAGGGGAACTTTAAATTTCTTTTTACGCCCTCCAAATATTAGCCTATTATCCCTCGAAGTTTGGCTTGCTCCTCCAGTTTCTCCACTTTCTTCTCCACCTGCAATTAGTCACCACACAATTATTAATCCAAAACAAAAAAAAGAAAAACAACCTTAATTAACTCTACATGCGCAAATACATCCAGTATTCTCCCTATTCAGACTCACAACAGGTTGAAAATATGGAGTTTGAGTGGAGTATAAATACGCCCAATATCAACTACCTCATCCTTCTCTTTTCTCACTCATCACTCCCCATGACTGACCTAACGAGTCGTGGGGCCTTACCATGACTCGTGGTAACGTTTGTGGGGATCCCATTTCCCAAACTTCAACTTATCATGAGCCTCACACAGTCCTTAAGCGACTGGTCACTTCCCCATGAGGTCACAAAATGACTGGATTACGTGACCTAGTGTAAATTTTCTTATTTTCTCTGATTTAAGTCCCGGGTCTAGCCTTTGAGTTTCTAGGGCATTACAGTATATTTTCATGGGAACATTCATCCTCCGAATGTTGGAAAACACACAGGAAAGCAGAATGGAAACTTTTATACAAGAATACGATACAAAATGAAAACTAGTGGAATGACTATCTCTGAATTGAATCCACAAATCTGAACTGAATTCACTAATCATGCACATGTTCATTTTCATGAAAGAAAAATGGAACACACGAACTGAATGGAGTTCTAGGGAAAAGTGGGTACCTTAAATTGAAACTAAGTCGGAGAAACAAAATGTTGGTATCTGCCCATCATATCTGCTTCGGCCTCCCACGTAGCTCATCAACCTACTGATTTCCATAATACCTTGGCTAGGATCTACCTCAAGTCCTCAGCTTACGAACCTGATCGTCAAAAGTCTGGGCCAGGACCTCCTCTTATGAGACTATCCTTTATTCTCACGTTGTCCAAGGGCAAAATTGAAGTTGGATCATAATGCATTTCTTCAATAGTGACACATAGAGAACTGGGTGAACAGATGCCAACTCTAAAGATAATTCCAGCTCATAGGCCTCTTTTCCAATTCACTCAGAAAGTGCAGCAGGGTCCTACATGTCTCGATTTGAGCTTTCCCTTCTTGCCAAACCTCATCACCTTTCTGTGGGTGAAATTTTTAGATAGACCCAGTCATCAACAACAAACTCAATTCTCCTTTTCCTCCCACATCAGCGCCAGGTTTCACGATGGCTCTGATCAGTTTTCAATCTTTCTTTGATGAGTTGTACCTCCTGCATAGCTTCATGGTAAAGAGTCGGCCGATTATAGTAGCTTCACCAACCTCAAAATCATCCAATAGGAGACCTGCCCTTCTACCATACAATGCCTCAAGCAGGGCCATCTGAATGCTGGGTGATAACTATTGTTGTATGAGAAACTCGATAAGAGGCAAATGGTCATCCCAACTGCGGAAAATCAATTGTGCATGCTCTCAACATATCTTCTAGGGTGAATAGTCCACTCAACTTTCCCATCTATCTGCGGGTGAGTTGTGTTGAGCTTGACCTGGGTGCCAAGTCCCTTCTGAAAAGCCTTCCAGAAATGTAAGGGGAGTGAACTGGAACACCCCTGTTAGAGATAATGGATAATGGAACCCTATGAAGCCATACCAACTCTGAGATTAAAGTATAGCATAGTTCTCAGATGAATCTGTAATATTAACTGGCATAAAATGTGTTAATTTAGTCATTCGGTCTACTACTACCTAGATGGAATCATGTTGCCGATGAGTTCGAGGTAGACTCATAATAAATTCCATATTTACTTCTACCTACTTAGTGGGTATGCGATATCTTGGGTCATACCTCTAGGTCTTTGATGCTAAACCCTTGACTTGCTGCCATCTCGGGCATAGTTACGAATTCGGCGATGTCTCTCTTCATGTCGTTCCACCAGTAAATATCCTGCAAATCATGGGTACATTTTAGTAGCACCAGGGTGGATGGAGTATCTCAATTATGTATACCTGCTGTCTCAGTTTACCGATGTCTAATTTTACACACAATGTACCCTGATAATGGAGCACACCATCTCCCCCTTTGAAAGCCTCAGCCTCTTTCTTGAGAACTGCTTTGTTGTGTTTAAGTAAAATGGGATCTTCATCCTATTTGTTCTTAACCCGACCCAACTAAAGATGAATCTGACCCGCTTTGCATCACCTCTCCACCCTCAGCTGAGTCAACCTACTGCACCTAATCATGAGCTAGTCTGTGAATATCCTTAGCCAATTCCTTTCTGCCTTCCTCAATATGAGCCACGCTACCCATAGACACCTTTCAGGGGCATTAGCCACCACATTGTCTTTGCCTAGGTGATATAGTACACTCATGTCATAATCCTTTAGGAGCTCTAACCACCTTCTTTGGCGAAGATTTTGGTCCTTCTAACTGAATATCTTGTAATAGGTGAAAACATCAATGTGCGCCTGATTACGGGTAATGTGTCATAATTTTCCAATGCGACATACGACTTCCAACTCCAAGTAATGAGTTGGATAATTCTTCTCATAAACCTTAAGCTGTCTGGAGGCATAGGCTATCACTTTTTTCTCAGCTGCATCATAGCATAGCTAAGTCCAACTCTAGAAGCGTCGTGATATACTATAAACCTATCGATCATACGGTAGGGCCAACCTTGGAGAAATGGTAGTCGAGTTTTTAACTCCTAGAAACTCTTCTCACATGCATCTAAACACTAGAATTTCACCTTCTTTTGAGTCCGCCTAGTCAGTGGAGATGCTATAGAAGAAAAGCCTTCCATAAAGCATCGGTAATAACCGGCTAAACCCAAGCAACTTCTAATTTCGGTTTGGGAGGTAGGTCTGGGCCAGTCTTTCACTTCTGCTATATTTTGGATAAACTGAATACCCTCACCTGAGACCATGACCCAGGAAAGTCACAAACTTTAATTAGTCGCATAGCGAACTTGGCGAACGAGTTGGCGGTCTCGAGGTGTACAGAAGTACTATCCTCATGTAGTTAGCATGCTCTTCCTCATTTCTGGAGTATACCAGAATGTCTTCAATAAGTACAATGATGAACAATCCAAATACTGCTTGAAGACTCTGTTCATTAGGTCTATAAAGGCTGCGGGGGCATTTGTTAGTCCGAAGGACAACCACAAACTCAAAGTGACCATGCAGTCTGGAAGCTATTTTTGGTATGTCACACTCTCTGACTCATAGTTGATGATACCAGCCTGAGATCTATTTTGGAGAAACAGCTGGCTCCTGAAGTTGGTCGAACAGGTAATCAGTGCAGGTAGGGGATACATATTCTTGGCTTGTGACCTTATTCAGCGGCGGTAATCGATGCACTTTCTGAGTACCATCTTTCTTTGGCACAAATAGCACTAGAGAACCCCAGAGAGAGATGACGTGCCCGCAAGTGTACGGGTCGTGCAAGTAATATAGTGGCTCTTTTTAAGAACCGGATTATGTATCAGACAAGGAATTTGGACCCATTCCTCCTAACTATCCATTTATAGCGTGAATCTTAATTACCTAAAGTGTTGGTTATAGACATTTTCGTTTGAGAATAAGTAAGTCTAATTTGGTTAACGAAATATTCTGAAAGTGCCTTAGGAGCAACATAGGGTTAAAACTGATTAATCATGCGATAATAAGACTTGCAATGGAATGAGCATGGAACTATCAATTGTTATTTCACATAACTAGAATTGCATGTTCATGGTCTTTCGAGCCTCTAAACACGGCAATCTAGCCTCACTGCATTGTTGTGAGCGAGGATGCTTATTCTAGTTCGTAGGCAATTCAACTACGCGGCTGTGGTTTACGGGGTTTATTCTCTTGATTTGGGACTTTCATACGTCTAACCATTTAACACAACTCAATAGCACACCTACTTCTTGGTGGTGATGTGACATCCCAAGTTGGTCTTTCATAACCCCATTAATGTCAACCAAGCAAGGTGTTCGGTATATTTCTATCCAAACACGGTATCTCTCCCGAGATTACTTCATGCTCCCCACATTCTCATGTCCTGACCTAGGTAATGCGCTTCTCAAGCTATTTCCCAAGCTAACAATATGCTTTTATGGTGATCAGTATTAAAACAACCAACAAAACAGAATGCAAGACGGAAACAACAATCAATAACTCCAATTTAAAAACAATATCCTTAGAATTACAATCATGGTGTGGCTTCAACCCTAGAGGAAGGGTTCTTGCCATTCATGTTAATAAAACTACGTTAATCTACTCCTAATCTACTATTAATCTACTCCTAACTACATACTTACATGAGATTGGTAGATGAGAGAATTTACAGTGAACCCTAGGTGAGTTCTCCCACTTCTCCTTCACTCCTATGCGGTTTTTCTGAATAAAATCGTGACCAAATGAAACAAGGCTAAGAGTCCTATTTATAGTAAAATGGAGCGTGCATAATTTGGCCTGTCGTGGAACGGCTCCGTGTCACGGAGTGTATCGCGAACACTGCCTCCCGTGACACGGAGGCATCATGAACTCACTGGAATTCAACGGGAAATCGGCCTGGCGGCATGTTGCCGCGATGGCAACGTGTCACGCTGCTTGGGCAGCCGACACACACTCTTGGTCGCGGAGCACTCATGCCGTGGCACGTTGCCAACGCGCATGAAGGGCTGTCTTGAGCAACCTGCCTGCAGCGGCCGCTGCCCGACGCGCCGGTCGGCCTATTTCGGGCCTCCCCCTCCTTGCCGGCGTTCGTGTGTTTATTCCGTCTCCAAGCCCTACTTCACCAATTCATGAATTAGCTCCTCAAAAGTCATCAAAAACCTATAAAACAAAGGCTAATCATGTTGGTTCACTTTCCTATCTTCACTTTTATATAAAATTGCATGAAAATGTATCAAATAAGCGAACATACGACTAATTTAAGCTGTCAGCGTATCACGGGACCTATATTATTTTCGTGATCACAACCCCACACTTAAAGCCTTGTTCGTCCTCGAACAACCTTTATATCATTCATATGGGAGTCCCACATAACTAATTTGCCCAAGATGATTCAAGCTGTGGCTATAATGATTACGCAGATGCAAGTTAAAATAGAACATGCTATGAAATACAACTATGTTAAGACTTCTTAACCTCAAGAATCGACTCTCAATCTTAGCAAACTCATGTCAATCAACTGGTTAAGAAATCCCACATGAATTTTATCCTTCATTGAACATGTGCCCTCACGGAAAAGAGGTTACCCACTCACACGCAAAAACAATTTTACATCACAACATGTGTAGGTAATAAAAGAATATACGCTCACTCTCACCAAAGAATTCACATGCTTCATGTCATGACCCATAGGCTTGCCCTTAGTGTTTTACTCCACTAATTTAAGGATGTATGAATGTAAGATCAAGTAGGACTTTGAAGGTTGTAGCAGCCTTTCAGTGCGGGTAAGAGTACTATTATACGGTAATAGTGACTATCTTTCCTAAGCGCTTTTAATACATCACGCCCTCATGGCGAACTTCCCTTCCCTTACTTCCCTTTTTAGCAGCAGTGGTTTTTCTTTTTCCTCTTTTGTTTCCTTTTATTTAGGCACTTTTTGACTTGTCAGTAAGGAGCTCTATAAATAATTCTTCATTCTTTTGTTTTCTTAATCCTTAACATGTCGACATTTTCACACAAGTGCACCTTTGACCTTTTTCTCAACTTCTACAACTTGCTACTTTTCCTTTCTTTTCATTCTCCTCACTCCTTCCTCTTTCAGATATTTCTTCTTCAAACGCTTAAGAGCTTTGGGTCAATTCAAGGTTAATGAAAGAAACCCGGTTTAGGCTTATGTTGCAGCTATCAAAGAATAGGCTCACGGCTCAACGGGGCTAACTAGGGTTAATTTTTCAAGGTAGGTAAAACGAGGGATAAAAATTGGGTTAATTCAAAGGAATGCCTAAATCATCTCCTACAATTCACATCCTTTATTTCACTTCATACACACACCAGGCAAGTTCTAGACAATCCATAATTGCACAGAATACTCAAAGAAACCTTACCCTCACTGCACATGCTCGAGATTCAAGACACATTCAGCAGACTCTTACTCAGCTAATCCCAAGAATTCAAAATTAGCATTCAATTATATGGAGTCACATTCAAGAGCCTAAGTGTCTCAAATAAAGTTATAAACTTGCATGCTTCAACACTGAACATACTTGCATCTTACAACCATATCTAGCACATAACAGAGACATCAAGCATCAATTAGCTATGGGTTTAAAAGCAGCAGCCCTATCGACTAATTTTCCTCAAGGCAGTCGTCATCCATCCATCGTCGGAAACGGTCCCTCGCTATGACTAAAACATTATATACAGACAAATAAAAATAAAATTAAAAAAAAAATAATAATAATAAAAATTTTATTCTTCGGTTCAAAGACCCCTCCGTCGGAAAAGAACCGAAAAGAAAAATAACGGGTGATGAAGTTATGCTTGGCTCCACGAAAAGTTTTCAAATTTTCCTCATTTTTCACACAAGCATTACATTCACCAACAATTTGTTAGGCACAAAAATTTTGAAAAATTTCCTGAAATTTCCCTCACCCCACACTTAAATCATGCTATGTCCCCATAGCATCAAATTAACACTTTAAGAGGGTGAGAAATACTCCACAGACGCTGGGCCCGACCTAGTAACATGTTTTCCACAAATTGCGAGCGGGTGGTCGACCCCTTTTTCCTTTTCATGCTTCTTGGCCTCCTCTGAGGTACTCAGACTTCCCTCTACCTGTACCTAACTTTCCTCCAAAAACACAAACAAACAGAATTAAATAACAAAATCAAACAAAAAATCAAACTTACAAAAGTGTACTGCGGTACCCTTGGGTTGCCTCCCAAGCGCCTTATTTTACGTCGTGGCATGGCGTGGACTGCCCTTTTCAGGACATCCTCATACCTGGGTTCTACTTTCGAGAACCATCTCCTTTTCTTTTGCTGTCGAGAGGAAACAGCCTCCGCTCTGTTCCTCCCTTTCTCCAACTTCTTTTAATTTGACCACTATGAACTGGGTTGAACACTTGATATATCCTTTGACCGTGCACCTGTGGACTCCTTCACCCCACACTTATCCTCTGCCAACACACTAACTTGACAAAGGTTTTTGTAGTGTGCCGATGGGTTTAGCTCTTGGTAGACACGAAATTTCTTCTTCATCCTCGACCCTCATTTTTCGAAGTTATCTCTCAAACAATGCAGCTCCTCCGATTTGGCCAAGAATGGCCGTCCCAAGATTAAGTGTACCTGGTCATCAACCTGAAAATCTAAAACAATAAAATCAGCAGGTATAATAAATTTACCTACTTTGATGAGAAAGTCCTCTATGATTCCGTCAGGTGACACTCGCGACTTGTCGGCCGGTACACCAACATCAACCTTGTCGGTCTGCGGTCTTTAACCCCAAGGTGTTGAATAAGGATAAGGGCATTGGGTTAACTGCTGCCTAAATCACCTGAAAGCTCGGAGCACTTCAGCACCAATTTGTATGGGGAGGTAAAGCTCCCAGGTCTTTAATTCTTTGGCATTTTGCTCAACACCACATGTTGCACTCCTCGATTAGTGCTACGGTCACGAGCATGCAATCTAACTTTGTTTTGTCGTCCTTCAAGTATTTAGCATACTTGGGCATTCCTAAGACATCAATAAAGAGGCAAATTTATGTGAAGTTCTTTGAAAGTTTCAAGAACTTTTTGAAACATTCTATCCTCCTTTGTCTTTCACCAGTCTACAGGAAATGGTGGTGGTGGTCGTTGTTTGGCTACAATGAAGGTTGTGCATTTTGTTGTCCAGCACCCTGATTCGCTCCAGTATCGGTGGATGGTCCTGGTCTTACCAACTCCGGTTGCACCTCTCTTCTCGATTCTTTAGGCCATGCATGTCCCATTGCTTGTCTTCCACTTCTAAGTAGAGTGGCATTGATGCGGGGGTTAGGATACGTAATCGCTTGGTAATCCCCCTTGCGGCCTCATGTTTTGAGCAGTTGCTATTTGACCCACTTGCTTTTTCAAGATTGCGGGTGGCTGCTGATTCATTAAGTACGCATCCTTGCTTGATTTTCTGCTAACTGATTCTGGGTCTCCATAATTTTCTGCGGTGTCTCCTCAATCACATTGCTACTCTACCCATCAATCTGCCTACTCTGCTGATACTGATGTTGTTGAGGTTGCATAAAATTTTGCTTTTGATTCCACCCCAATAAGAATTCGGGTGGCCCTGCCATTTCTGTTGGAGCAGTTTCCAAAATTCTAATTCCTGTGCACATTCCCAATTGAAATTGTTGATTCAGTTGGCTCCACAAGATTCACGTATGCCCATTATTACCACAAATTTCACACCAACTCGGAGCTTGCTGAACTGCATTAACCTGGCCCTGGTGTTGGTGCATACTCAGTTATTGAACTGAGTCAACATTTGATGTTGGAACGAAGCTAACTGTGCTGCCAAGGCATTTCAAACCCTCTGCCTGTCAACACGATCTTCTTCCTGCCCCTCTTGATGATTATTTGTACCACTCTGGATTTCCTTGGCTGATTTGTTCAACAAAGTGTACATCCATCATACGTCTTTTCAAGGCTTGCCCACCCGCTGCAGAGTCTGTTAATATTTTTGTATGTGGGTCTAGACTTTCTACAAAGTGGGGGCAGCACTTCATTTGATTGCGTGATGGGGACGGTCTCTCGCGTGGCAGATCTTTCCCAAGCCATATACAAGTTCTCATCAGGCTTACGCTTGAAGCTGAGTATCTCACTTCTCAACTTTGCAGTTTGCCTGAAGGAAAGAATCTGATAAGGAACTTTCTGGCCAAGTCATCCCTTGAAGTTATGGAGTTCGGTGGCTCGGCCTTGACCACTTTTCGACTCTCCCAGCAATGAGAATGGGAAGAGGTTAAGCGGACATAATCTGTGGACACGCGGTGGGGACAGACGTCGCTTATCTCCAGAAAGCTCTGTAAGTGCTGCTGCGGGTCCTCATGTGCCATTCCGGTGGTGACCACTAGAATGTAACAGGTGCACCATATTCTGTTTAAACCAGTTCCCTCCAGGCTCCGGTTTACGGATACTAGAGGTCACATTCGTCGCTAATTAGGTTACTTCGCGAACTATGAATGTACTGCCATTGATGCCGATAACAGTTGTATTTGTCCCTTGAATTGGTTGTTGTACCTTTCTTGAAGTCTCTTCAGCTTTTGCTCTAGAGCTATTCTCCTTTGCAAATGGATTTGACGTTCGGGTTCAAGCAACGGTTCCACAAGCTCTCTATTTCTAGCCAGCTCGGCAGGACAACCTGCACCTGCAAATAGACAAACTAAGACCAAGTTTCTCAACACTTAAGAAAAATTTAAAAATCACACAAAAATAGATAAGTTATCAAAACTTCGCAGGTCGGCAACGGCGCCAAAAACTTGACGTGCCCGCAGAGTGTGCGGGTCGTGCAAGTAATATAGTGGCTCTTTTTAAGAACCGGATTATCGAACCCAAGGGACTGGACCCATTCCTCTAACTATCCATTTATAGCGTGAATCTTAAATACCTAAAGTGTTAAGTTTATAGACATTTTTCGTTTGAGAATAAGTAAGTCTAAGTTTGGGTCAACGAAATATTACAAAGAAAGTGCCTTAGGAGCAACATAGGGTTGACTGATTAATCATGCGATGTAAGACTTGCAATGGAATGAGCATGGAACTATCAATTGTTATTTCACATAACTGGAATTGCATGTTCATGGTCTTTCGAGCCTCTAAACACGGCAATCTAACCTCACTGCATCATTGTGAGCGAGGAGTTTAATTTTCTGATCACTTGGGCAATCAATTATGTTGTGGTTTTACGGGGAAACGATTAAGGACTTTTTCGTACGTCTAACCATTTAACACAACTCCAATAGCACACCTACTTCTTCGAGTGGTGATGTGACATCCCAAGTTGGTCTTTCATAACCCCACGTGTGTCAACCAAGCAGGTGTTGAGCATATTTCTCTCCCAAACCGGTATCTCTCCCAGAGATTACTTCATGCTCCCATCTCATGTCCTGACCTAGGTAATGCCTTCTTAAGCTATTTCCCAAGCTAACAATATGCTTTTATGGTGATCAATCATACAGAAACAACCAAACAAAACAGAGAACAAGACAGAAACAACAATTAATAACTCAATTCCAAAACAATATCCTTAGAATTACAATCATAATTCATGTCTTCAACCCTAGAGGAAGGGTTCTTGCCATTCATGTTAGTAAAACTCGTTAATCTACTCCTAATCTACTATTAATCTACTCCTAACTACATACTTACATGAGATTGGTAGATGAGAGAATTTGATGAACCCTAGGTGAGTTCTCCCCACTTCTCCCTTCACTCCTATGCAGTTTTCAGACAAAATCGTGACCAAATGAAATAAGAGCTAAGGGTCCCTATTTATAGTAAATGGAGAACCTGCATAATTATTAGTGGTACGGCTCCGTGTCACGGAGTGTATCATGAGCACTGCCTCCCGTGACACGGAGGCATCGCGAAGCTCACTGGAATTCAACCAGAAAATCAGCCTTGGCAGCATGTTGCGCGATGGCAACGTGTCACGGCCTTGGGCAGCGCGACACACACCTTGGTCGCGGACCCCTCGTCGTGGCCGTTTTGCCAGCAGCATGGGGGGAAGCTGTCTTGACAGCCTCCTGCCATGGCACTTTGCCGACGCGCCGGTGGGCTGTTCGGGCCTCCTCCTTGCCACGACGTTCGTGTGTTTATTCCGTCTCCAAGCCTCTACTACCAAATTCCTTGAATTAGCTCCTCAAGAGTCATCAAAAACCTACAAAACAAAAGGCTAATCATGTTGGTTAACACCTATCTTCACTTTTATATAAAATTGCATGAAAATGTATCAAATAGCTTAGACAACACGACTAATTTAAGCTATAAAGCGTATCACAGGACCTATATTATTTCCCGTGATCAAGAAGGATGTTGGGTCGATAAAACCCTTATTAAGAAGATCTTTTAGTTGCTCCTTCAACTCCTTAAGTTTAGTCGGAGCCATTATATAAGGAGGGATGGAGATGGGATGCATATATAGAATAAGGTATGTTTGATTTAATTTCTCGTTCAGGAGGAACTACGTGAAGATCTTCGGGGAACACATGCGGAATTCAAGCGAGGAATTTATTTGGATAGTTAGGGTCTCAGAGTCGGAATCCTTGACCCAGGCAGGAGTAAATTAATCATCCCTTGTAAATATTTCTAGTCTTAAGATAGGAAATAAACCTACCCTTTGGCATTCTGGAGCTACTGCCGACCATTCTAAAGCTGGCTACTCAGGAAGCTGAAACACGATGATCCTGGATGCAATCGATTGAGGCATAACTTGAATGTAACCAATACATGAAAGAAGTGAGTCGAAAAATTCGACCATGTCTAACTCTATAAGTCGGTTGGACTGACTTTATTGAGGGACTGAGATTGGGCAATTTTATACACCCAGCTGGCTCTAAGCCCGACTCACCAACTGCGGTGTAGACCGAGTAGGTTAGAGGACTTTTGAATTGATATCGAACTGAACTACTGCGCGGGAATCACGAATAATAGTGTGGCTCAGGTTAAGCAGGGCACATACATTTATATGGAAAAGACATAACATTCTCATGACCGCATCCGGTGAGTTCTCCTGATCCTGACGAGATGATAATGCATAAAAATAATTTTGGCATTGACCGACCTCCATACTTGATGTGTTGCTTTGTTGAGCTGGTCGGCTGCTTTGGAGGAGGCTCTTGAGGTAGTGGATTGTGATCTCCCTCGACCTATTGATGGGCGTTCCCTAAGCCTATGCCTAAGCTGTCCTAGCCAAAACAGCCCTCTCGACCCTTAAGAAACTCCTCTAGGTGGTTCTTACCGCACTTGGGGCGGGATGGATACTTGTTACCGACACTATAACTGCGAGACTAAGAGCGGGATGCTCCACCTCCTCTTTTGCGGGACCGGGAAATGTAGGGGCGCTGGCTGAGCTGGGCGTCAGGCCCTCTGTTATTGCTGCTGCTACTATAGGAGGTTGCTACAAACCTCTAATGGACCTGATCGATTGGCCAGTCCTTGCCCTCTTATTCTTTCTCTCCACCCTCCCTTAGTTTTCGGCCTCAATCTGCTGACATATACAATTAGGCGGAGGTCCATATCTTTGATCAACATTGTTGTTCTGCACTCTTTGATGACCAGGATTGACACCCCATTTAAAAAATTTCACATACGATCCTTGGCTCGGCCACCATCTTTGGAGCGTATTTAGACAACCTGGTGAATTCAGTATACTCTTCTATGGTCTGTTTCCTTATCTCGGGTTCATGACCTCCGCTACCTTGGCCTCCCCGGGACATTCTGGGAAAAATCTGTCTAGGAAGAAATTTGTAGTGAACTCATCCCATTCACCTGTCACTGCCTCCACTGGCCTCTCATTCCATTATTATTCATACAAGACTTGGGCTACCCCTTTCGGTGGTAGGCAGCCAGAGTTGGCCCTCTCTGAGGAATGACACCCATGATTCGAGTGACTACTTCTTAATATCATTCCACAAATCCCTATGGAATTCCTCTCCCACCTTAGATCCATGAAAGTCCGAAGGAGTTCATCCTGGTGAAATCCCGCACTCGGGCAGCTATTGTGGGCAAGTTGTTGTTTATTGGAACCACTTATTGGTTCACCTAGTTAATCACAGTTTGGGTGAGAAGCTGTATGGCCGCCCTAAATTCTGCGGTACATGCCGAGTCATCCTGAAGGTCTGTTGGGGATGGTGGTGCAGGCTGCTGAGCATTACCGGCCCTCCTTCCATTACCGCGTCATGGAGGCATAATTCAGCAGAAACAAGCGAGCACGAGTTAGGAGAATGATTTTGGAACTGAATTTCAACGCATGATAAGGAGTATGAAATAAAGGGAATTTTTCTAATAACATCTCGTAGCCTTCCCATCATAAATGTAGCGCACTTCACACCCATGAAGAGGACTCTCGATGTGGCTTTCGAAATTCAAGGATACTCTAAACCTAGTGCTCTGATACAAAGTTTTTCACGCCCCAAGTTTACACCATGGATGAAACAAGGTACTTGAGGTCATAAGTGACCAGTCCAGCCCCTGGTCTATCATACACTGGCATTCTGGTAACATAAAAATACATACAGCGGAAGTTAAAGCAAAGATGTATTACATTAAAGAAATAAAGCTTATTCATAGTGTTTGAAAATATTAAAACAACACTACAATTCTAAAATACCAATCAATTAAAGCCACCATGGTGATGAGTTGCGAGGATAAGCCCCCAGCTAACTCCAAATATGAATAGAAGAAAATGAAAATGTATCTGAAATGAATAAATCTCTGTCCTCGAAGGATGAGGACTCACCAATTGATAATGAGATCTTACAATGAGCGGTACAGTAATAGTTGAGGTGAGATCTGCGGTTGTATCATAAATGATAAAAAGCATAAAAGTATACATTAGTACTTTGAATGTACTGAGTAAGTGAGAGGAACATAATACAATAGCGGACCATTACGATGGTCAAGAATGTTCTAATCCTAGAATCACAGTCGAATTGTTTGGGGTGAGACTGAACTGGTGACTAGTGGGAGAGTCTATAGCCAACATGTAACCACGTGAGCTAAGACGTTGAGTCAATGTATACACCCCATCGATAGGATCCCAATATACCTTGCCAGGGTATAAAGGCTTGGGCGGGTGATCACCAAAGTTTGGGGCCAATCAAGCCAATAAATACTAAAACCTACACTGGCAATGTAATTAGGGTGGATGCGGCGAAACTCGGGTTCGCTTTCAGTGCTAGTCCTACTCCCACTTGATAATCCTAAACTGAATACTAAGATAGCTCGAAATTGGAGCCCAATACTAGTCAAGGATACATATGCGAGCGCCCTCAGGTCTTATGGTTGATTCTAAAAGTGGTTCCTAGGCCCGGTTAGAGCTACTTATCTAGCGTTGTAACCGTCTGGAACAGGCTTGTAATTTGAACTGGGGTCGTAAGGCTAGTTAGAGCTATATATACTCTGAGTCATGACCACCCTGGTGGAGCAATAAACTGAATTCTGAATCTGATTCTGATGGTGGGAGGTATCGACACCTCGGAAGAAAATTTTGTAGTCAAACTAATCGGCTAACATTTCTGACGAGACACTAAGTATTTTCACACTTTCCCAACTAGAACTAGGCAACCATGTGTCTAACTGATAATTTAGCATGTAAATAATCTTGGAATTCACCACACTAATATAATCAAGGAAATTTCAAAGATTTAAAAACACTTCTAACAAGATTCTAGTCTTTCTACTCTCAAGGACTGAGGCTAAATTCAATGTGCAGGGATAAGCATCATGTATTTCACTAACATGGTGGAAAAATATCCATAATCAATATAACATAATAACTCCACATGGACTAAATGAAGCATTACCAAGAATCTTAACATTCAAATGTTTGTAGGATTAGAATTCGCACTACGGAATAACATCAATTTAAGCATGACGGTGAAATCATATATGAAATAATCATGGAAATCATTCTATGTGAATTCAAAGAAAACTGACATATATTCTCTTCACATTTGAAAGCTCAGGGCTAGGATTTTATAGAGATACTAGAGAAGAATTTTGGAGGACACAAGGGAAGAACTATTCCCTTGTTGTTTACATACCTAATAAAGAAATCCAACAAGAATTTCCTTGAGAATCTAAGAAAAAGTAGACTACCTAGTTCTTTCTGAGTCCTAAGAGATTCTCCGAATGTCTATTTTCGAAGGTGCGCAGGGAATGAGGAAAGAAATCGTTAACCCCACTAATAAGTTTAAATTATGACTAAAATTGTGTAGTTTAAATTTTAAGAGGGTAGGAAATTACTGAAAGACCTTTAAAAACTCGCGGGGAAAAACTGAATGTTAGTTCTCACGGTTGACCCCAGGAGTCGTGGTCGGTGACACGACTCGTGGTCCCTTGTGGACTACATTGCAGCACACCGAAGGTCGCCATGAGGGACCTAACAAGTCATGGTATTAGTGACCAGGACTCGTGGTAACCTCCTGTGGCGGACTATAATGTCTAAGAGCCTGGAGTACACATGGGTGACACCACAATCCGTTGCGGCGGCCACGGTACAGCCTCATCCTTCTCTTTTCTCACTCAGCCATACATGACTGACCCTAACGGGTGTGGAGGCCTGACCACTCACTTGGTCACGTCCATGGGATTACCATTTTCAAACTTGAGCATCATCGGGCCTCACCATGAGTCACTTAACGACTCGTGGTCACTCCCCAAGGGTCACTCGTGTTTGTGACCTGGTGAAAATTTTTCAGTTATCTCTGATTTAAGTCTCGGGTCTAGCCTTTGAGTTTCAGGAGCCATCACAATATCTTCCCCTTAGAACATTCATCCATGAATGTTAGAAAACTCATAAAGCATAGAATGGAAACTTTTATACCACGAATACGATCACAAAGATTAAAACTAGCGGAATGATATCTCTTAACTGAATCACAAGTCTGAATAGATTCACTAATCATACACATGTTCATTTACATGAAAGAAATTGGAACACACGAACTGAATGGAGTTCTAGGGAGAAAATTGGTACCTTAAATTGAAGCGAGCCCGGAAGAGAACAAATGCGGGTATCTGGCCATCATATCTTCTTCGGCCTCCCACGTAACTCCCTTAACCTGTTGATTTCTCCATAATACCTTGGGGTGAAGATGCCTCCTTGTTCCTCAAGTTACGAACTTGATGTTGAAGATCCTAAACCCTAGACCTCCTCGTATGAGAGACTATGCTTTATTTCTACACGCTTTCCAAGGCACAATTGGAGTTGGATCACCAATGCATTTCTTCAATAGTGACGAGATGGAATACTGGGTGCGCAGAAGCCAACACTGCAGGTAATTCAGCTCATAGGCTACTTTTCCAGTTTGCCTCGAACTTTGTAGGGTCCCATAAATATTGAAATGAGCTTTCCCTTCTTGTCAAACCTCATTACCCCTTTCATGGGTGAAATTTTCAGATAGACCCAATCATCTACAGCAAACTCCAATTTTCTTCTCCTCACATCAGCATAGGAATTCTGATGGCTCTGAGTTGTTTTTATCTTTTGATGATTGTACCTTCTACATTAGCTTCATAAACTGAGTTTGGACCGATTATAGTAACTTCACCAACCACAAACCATCTAATAGGGGCCTGCACCTTCTACCAGCACAATTTTTCAAACGGAGCCATCTGGATGATGGAGTGATAACGATTGTTGTACGCAAACTCGATAAGAGGCAAGTGGTCATCCCCTCTTTGCCCTAGAATTCAATGGTACTTACGCTCTCAACATATCTTCTAGGGTCTGAATAGTCACTCATCTTTCCCAATATCTGCTGGTGAAAAGTTGTGTTGAGCTTGAGCCAGGGTGCCAAGTCCCTTTTGAAAGACTACCAGAAATGTAGGGTGAATTGCGTACCCCTTTGTCGAGGAGATAATGGACAATGATACCACATGAAGAGTTTGGACCAACTCCGTATGTAAAGTCTAGCATAGTCCTCAGCTGAATCTTTAATTTTAACTGGGAGAAAATATGTTGATGTAGTCATCCGATTTCTTTCCTACCCTATGGAATCATGTTGCCGAAGAGTTTGAGGTGAACCCATTAATAAAGTCCATATTACTTCTTCCACTTCCATATGGGTATACTGATATCCTGGGCTCCCTTACCTCCAGGTCTTTGATGCTCAACCTTGACTAGCTGGAAGTTCGGGCACTTAGTTACGGGTGAGCGTGTCTCTCTTCATGTTTGTTCCACCAGTAAATATCCTGAAAATCGTAGTACATTTCGGTAGCATCGGGGTGGATGGGTATCTGTTGTGTGATTCATCCAATATCTGTTGTCTCAGTTTACCAACGTCCCGGTACACACAATCTTTCCTGATAATAGAGCACACCACTCTCCCCCTTTAAAGCCTCCAACCTCTTTCTGAGAACCGCTTCCTTAAGTTTAAGTAAAGTGGGATGTTTCATCTGTTTGGACTTAACTTCAAAAACTAAAGAGAAATCTAACCCACTTTGCATCACCACTCCACCCTCAGCTTATCCTTGACTGCACCCCCTAGCCGAGCTAATCTGAATATCCTTTGCCAATTCTTTTCTGCCTTCCTCAATATGATCCATGCTACCCATAGACACTCTTCTTAGAGGGAATCAATAACCACATTTGAAACTTACCTAGGTGATATAATGCTTTGTTGTAATCCTTTAGGAGCTCCAATCACCTTCTGCGGTGAAAGTCGAGGTCACTGACTGATACATGCTAAAGGCTCTTATGATGAGTGAAAACATCAACATGAGCCCATTACAGGTAATGTCTCCATATTTTCGAAATGCAAACACCTACCGCTTCAACTCCAAGTCATGAGTTGGATAATTCTTCTCATGAACCTTAAGCTGTCTGGAGGCACAGGCTATCACTTTCTGACTGCATCATAACGCAACTAAGTCAACTCTGGAGGCGTCGCGATACTACAAACCTATCTGATCCTTCTGGTAGGATCAATGTTCGAGTGTCTGGATGACTAAGCGCAAGTGCACGTGGTTCAACAAGTAGTAAGTGGCTCAAGTAAGCCAAAGTATCGATTCCCTGAGGTGGACAGGGCAAAAATCTCCAGTGTCAATTTACTGTAACTCTAAAATGCAGACAACAATGTTAAGAAAAGTTTTATATTTTGTGATCTAATTTTATACTAAGACTAAAACAAATATACAAGTGAGTCTGAACATTATAATGTGAGCATGCGGCAACGAACATGTAGAGAAATTAATGATCGATATAACATGGTTTATCTTTTCTCCGGTTGCTAGTCGCAACATGCTATGGATTAAAACTCTCGTATTTAACCCAACTTCAGAATCATGAACCTTCCACCTACATGTCTGTGATAAGAAGAAATTCATGTTCTAGCCATACAAAACCGATTCCACACTTGACTAATCGACTTTCAGGTATATTTCTATCCTGAAGGTAAATCAATTCTCAATTTTCCCAAACAAAGAAAAGATCATATCCTATTAATTCACAACTTTCCAGTTTCGTGCTCTCGAGAGTGAGAATATCGGACTTTTTAGATATACATTAACATTGTGGATATTAATACGTGTAACAACAGAATTAATAGAACAACCATGGAAAAAGATAAAACCAGATGATCAACAATTACATTTCAATACAATTTTCCTAACCTCAACAAGAAGTGAAATTAGCCACTCATTTGTGGATTAAACATCGTTAAACCGATTGTAAATCATACGACAATTGAAAAGAAGAAGAAGAGATGAGAAAAACCTAAGGGGGTACAGTATCTCAGCTGCACGTAACCCACGTTCTTGCTCCACCAAGTCAGAATATTAAAAATAAACCTACGTGTGCTAGTTATATTAGTAGGAATTTTTCCGGAATAACAAGCAACGTGTCACGGAGATGCAACGCGAAGCATTGCCTCCATTGACGCGACAACTTAATTTGTGGAAAATGCCCAAACTCGACCCTAGGCAGCACCCTGCCGCGTTGGCAGCGTGTCACGCTGCCTGGGCAGTCACGATGGAAACTCCTTGTCGCGCGGGTGGCCTGCCGTGACACGGCACTGGGCGCGCTGATGCTGTGCCTTCTTGCTGCGTCACAGTAAGCATGCACAGCGATGGCGTGGCACGGCGTTGGGCGCTGACACACGCCTGGCGTGGCACGCTGCCTAGCGCGGCCAGCCTTGCTATGGCCTCTCCTTGACGACTTTTCACCCGTTGCTTCCAACTCCATTCCTTTCCTTCACCAATTTCTTATTTGATACCTAAAAATCATTAAAACCTACAAAACAAGGACTAATCATGTTGGTTACTTTGTATATTCACATTTATACTTAAAATTACATGAAAATGTATAAAATAACTTAGATAAACAAGACTAATTTAAGATATCAAGTATCACTTGGACATGTTATTTTTGCTGCCGATCACCTACCCCACACTTAAATCCTTGTTAGGTCACTCGAGAACAACCCTTTTACATCTCATGAATATGGATAATCACACATAACTAATTTAGCAAGTTAATTCAAATTCTGGCTATGATGATTATTTAAGATAACAAGCTAAAATAAAGCATGCCCGATTTGATCAATTAAATGAAATACAACTATGTTAAGACTGTAACCTCAAGACTCGACTCTCAATCTTAGCAAAGTCACAGCAAATCAACTGATTAAAAGTCCCACATGAATTACATCCTTCATTAAAATGTGCCACTACGGAAAGAGGGATTGCCCAAGTTCACTTAAAAACAATTTTTACATCACAAGATGTGTGGTTACATGAATAGAATTACACTCACTCTCTCAAAGAATTCACATGTATCATGTAATGACCCATGAGCTTGCCCTTAGTGTTTTACTCCACTAATTTGAGGATGTATGAATGTAGATCAAGTAGGACTTTTGGGTTGTAATGTAACTCAGGTATAGGTAGTTACTATTATGGCCGATAATAGTGACTATCTTCCCCCTAAGCGCTTTTAATACATCACACCCTCATTGCGAACTCCCTTCCCTTACTTCACCTTTTTATCCTTGGTAGTTTTCTTTTTCCTCTTTGTTCCCCCATTTCTTTTTAAATTTACTTTTAGCTTATTAGTAAGAGGTTTTATAAATAATTTTTATTCATTTGTTTTCTTACTCCTTACTAATAATCTTTCATTTTCACACAAGTGCACCTTTGACCTTTCTCAACTTTTACAACTTCCACTTTTCTTTTCTTTTCATTCTTGTCACTCCTTTACTCTTTCAGATTTTTCACTTAGCGCTTCGGAATTTTTGAATCAAATTCAAGGATAATGAAAGAAAGGATTAAGCTTGTATTATGACTAACAAAGAATAGGCTTAAGGCTCAATGGGGCTAACTAGGATTAAATATTCAAAGTAGGTAAAGTGAGGGATAACAAATTTGGGTTCATTCAAGAAATGCCTAAATCATCTCCTACAATTCTCATCCTTCATTTCATTTTATATACACACCAGGCAAGTTCTAGACATTCCACAATAGCACGAATACTCAAAAACCTTACACTCATGGCACATGCTCAAATTAAGACACATTCAGCAGACTCTTAATTCAGCTAATCACAAAAATTCAAAATTAGCTTTAATCATATTGAATCAAATTCAAAGCCTAAGTGTCTCACACATGGGTATACCACTTGCATGCTTTAACACTAAACATGCTTGCATCTTACAATCATTTATTGCATAACAAGAATATCAAGACATCAGGTAGCTACCCAAGGAGTTCAAAAACCAACCTACTGACTAATTTCCTCAAGACAGTCTCATCCATCCATCGTCAGAAAAAGTCCCTCACTATGACTACAAACATTATATACGGAGCAAAGAAAAAAAAAAATTATTCTTCGGTTCAAAGACCCCCCGTCGGAAAAGAGCAGGCAAGAAACCAACGGGTGATGAATTCATGCTTGACTCAAAAAAATTCAAATTTTTTCCAATTTTTCACGCGACATTATGTTTACCAACAATTTATTAAGCACACAAATATTTTGAAATTTCCCTTGAAATTTCCCTCACCCCTACCTTAGGTCATGCTAGATCCTCATAGCATCAAATTAACATTTAAAGGGTGAAATACTCCCTGGAGACCAGCTGGGCCCTGGCAGACAACATGGTTTCAGTTCAACTTTTGCACAAGTGGGTGTTGACCCCACTTTTTCTCTTCCATGCTTGTTAGCTTCCTCCTCCAAGAGGTATAGGACTCCCTCCATCGTAGCCCAACTTTCCACCAAAAACAACAAAAAGATGAAAAATAAATAAAATCAATAAAAATGCAGAAATTAAAATGGTACCCTTGGGTTGCCTCCCAAGAAACGCCTAATTTTACGTTGCGGCTGATATTACATTTAGCCGCTTTTCCTCCACCTTAGGAGATGAATCCTCACTAATTTCTTCTCTAATTTCCTCTTATGCTCCCTGGGTGGTGGTGAAAAATTGTCAGGACCAAGCAGTTAGATGTTGCCTTCGACGTTTATTGGTCCTTAAGTAAGTGAAGTCATTTTGTCTATTGAACTCGCGGAATTTGAATATATGGGGCTTGGTACTCCTCTCGACATTTCTCTATAGCTCGGAAGACTCCATTTCTATTTCAAGTAATGACTCAAGGTAGAAAATGCTTCAGTGGGGTCCAATGCCTTGATTACGAAACTGCCTTTGTAATTGACCTCCTTACTTGTATACCTCTTCTCATCAACATCTATCTCTCGATTAATGTCAAATGGGGTATACTCTATCTCTTCCTCCCCTGAACGATTTTCTTTAGTATGACTGTCATCACGGGGACACTCAAGAGGTTCTAAATGTCGGGCTTCATCTGAAAATTCACCCTTGTCTTCCCTCTTGTAGTTCCTCACTTAGACCATAGCTTCTCTGGCTTTGTCACACCGCAATTGATCACAAGCTTCAGCCTCAGCAATAATCTCTGTGAATTTAATGCTCATCCTTTTTAGAGCCTCTGCATTCTCCTCTTCCTGACTTTCAATGTTGCCATTGCCTCCTTCATTGCTTCTGATTGCTAGGTTATTTCGGCATGTCTTCTATTCGGTCTCTTGGCATCCCAAGTCCTCATTTTCAGCATGCCTATATTCATCAAAAACAACGGAAGGATCATAGTAGGGGCTCGGGGAGGGGAGTATGCATTCGGACAGCCATCCCAATGGCCATCTTGACCACCACATATGTTGCATGTGTTACACTGTTGTCACCAGTGGTGTCCTCCAAAATTCAGAAAAGGTTCGTCAAAATATGAGTATTCACCATTTAAACCATTTGTGTTCACGATGTCGTATCAAGAAGGGTATCGAAAAATCAAAAGATTTAAAAGAAAATCAAGACTACGTTGTCTGCACTTATATAAATTCATTAACTAACACTTAAGAAAAATTTACCAATTGCACAGTCCCCGGCAACGAGCGCCAAAAACTTGTTCGGGTGTCGGATTACTCACACGCGGTGGTGGTCGAACAAGTAGTAAGTGGCTCAAGTAAGCCAAGTATCAATCCCACAAGGACTGGACTACAGGGCAAAATCACCTCAAGTGTCAATTTACTGTAACTCTAAAAATGCAGACAACAATGTTAAGAAAAGTTTTATATTTTTGTGATCTAATTTTATACTAAGACTAAAACAAATATACAAGTGAGTACGAACTACTTGAATGTGAGTGTCTTGAGGCTAAAGCAGACATGTAAAAAGTAATTATCGATATAACATGATTTATCTTTTCTCTGGTGGCTAGTCGGAACTTATGCCTATGGATTAAAACTCATAAGTATTTAACCTTAAGAATCATGAACCTTCCGCCTACATGTACGTGATAAGAAGAAATTCATGTTCTAGCCATACAAAACCGATTGACTAATACGACTTTCAGTTATATTTCTATCCTGAAGGTAAATCAATTCTCAATTTTCCCAAACAAAGAAAAGATCATATCCTATTAATTCACAACTTTCCAGTTTCGTGCTCTCTCGAGGTGAAACTGGACTTTTTAGATATACATTAACATTGGCCGGTGTGTCACGGTAAGAACAAAAATTAATAGAACAACCATGGAAGAAAAGATGAAGAAACCAGATGATCAACAATTACATTTCAATACAACGGTTCATAACCTCAGCAGGAAGTGAAATTAGCTACTCATTTGTGGATTTAAACATCGTTAAATACAGGTGTAAATCAATACAAACAATTGAAAGAAAGAAAGAAGAGACAGAAAAACCCTAAGAATTTCGTCCACTCTCAACTACTGTAACCCGTTCTTGCTTTCACCAAGTCAGAATATCTAAAAATAAACCTAAGTGTGCTATTTATATTAGTAGGAATTTTTCCTAGAATAACAAGCAACGTGTCACGGAGTGCAACGCGGAGCATTGCCTCCGTGACATGGCCCTAACGTGCTGGAAAATGCCCAAGCTCGACCTAGGCAGCACCCTGCCGTGTTGGCAACGTCACGCTGCCTGGGCAGTACGATGAAACTCCTTGTCGCGTGGGTGGCCTGCCGTGACACTGCGCTGGGCGCGCTGATGCTGTGCCGTCTTGCTGCATCTGCATGCCTAGCATTGGCGTGGCACGGCGCTGAGGCAGCGACACACGCCACGGCGTGGCATGCGCGCCTGCGCGGCCAGCCTTGCTATGGCCTCTCCTTGCCGACTTTTCGCCGTTGCTTCCGACTCCATTCCTTTCCTTCACCATTTCTGATTTAGTACCTAAAAATCATTAGCCACCACCACAAAACAAGGACTAATCATGTTGGTTAGCACATATGATACATTTATATAAAATTACATGAAAATGTATAATATAAAATTACATGAAAATGTATAAAATAACTTAGATAAACAAGACTAATTTAAGTTATAAAGTATCACTTGGACATGCTATTTTTGCCCGCGATCAGTCAACACTAGAGCAGTAGTGAGTCGAGTTTTTAACTCCTACAAACTCTTCTCAAATGCATCTAACCACTGGAATTTCACCTTCTTTTGAGTCCGCCTAGTCAGTGGAGATGCTATAGAAGAAAATCCTTCCATAAAGCATCAGTAATAACGGGGAAAACCGAAGAAACTTCTGATTTCGGTTGGGGAGGTAGGTCTAGTCCAGTCTTCCACTACTTCTATCTTTTAGGGATCAACCTGAATACCCTCATCCGAGACCACATAATCCAATAAAGTCACAGGATTTAACAAGAATTTGCACTTGCTAAACTTGGTGAACAGTTGGCGGTCTCTGAGTGTCTGAAGTACTCTCCTCAGGTGATTAGCATGCTCTTCCTCATTTCTGGAGTATACCAGAATGTCGTCATAAATACAATGATGAACATATCCAGATACTGCTTGAAGACTCTGTTCATCAGGTCCATAGAGGTTGTATAGGCATTTGTTAGTCCGAAGGACATAACCATAAACTTGAAGTGACCATACCGAGTCTTGAAAGATATTTTCGGTATTTCACACTCTCTGACTCATAATTGATGATACCCTGACCTAAGATCTATTTTGAAGAAATAGCTGGCTCCCTGAAGTTGGTCGAACAGGTCATCAATTCTGAGTAGGGGATACATGTTCTTGACTGTGACCTTTTTCAACTTGACGGTAATCGATGCACTTTCTGAGAGTACCGTCTTTCTTTGGCACAAATAGAACTAGAGCACCCCAAGAGAGATGTTGGGTCTGATAAAACCCTTATTAAGAAGATCTTTTAGCTGCTCCTTCAACTCCTTAAGTTTAGTCGGAGCCATTATATAAGGAGGGATGGAGATGGGCTAAGTATCTGGAATAAGTTCTATACCGAAGTCAATTTTCCATTCAGGTGGAACTCTGGGAAAATCTTCAGGGAATACATTTGGGAATTCACTGGCAATAGGGACTGACTGGATAGCTGGGCTCTCAGAGTTGGAATCCTTGACCCAAACTAGATGGTAAATACATCCCTTGGTAATAAGGTTCCTAGCCTTAAGGTAGGAAATAAACCTACCCTTTGGCACTGAACTATTGCTCGACCAATCTAGAGTTAGCTCATCAAGGAACTGAAACCTGATGACCCTAGTTCTACAATCGACAGAGGCATAACCGGAGTGTAACCAATACATGCCAAGAATGAGGTCGAAGTCAACCATGTCTAACTTTACAAGGTCAGCTGGAATAACTTTATTGAAGACTGAGATTGGGCAATTTCTATACACCCGGCTGGCTCTAATAGACTTGCCAACTGCGGTGGAGACCGAGTAGGGTTCTAAGAGGACTTCTAAATTGATATCGAACTGAACTGCTACGTAGGGAATCACGAATAATAGTGTGGCTCCCGGGTCAAACAGGGAACATACATTTATATGGAAAAGACACAACGTTCCCGTCATCGCATCCGGTGAGTTCTCTTGATCCTGACGAGATGATAATGCATAAAAATGATTTTGGCATTGGACGCCCTCCGTACCTGATGTGTTAGCTTGTTGAGCTGGTCGACCTACTGGAGCTGCTGAGGTAATGGATTGTGATCTCCCCCGTCCTACTGATGGGCATTCCCTAAGCCAATGCCTAAGCTGTCCACAACCAAAACAGCCCTCTCGACCCTGAAGACACTCTCCTGGGTGGTTTTTACCGCACTTGGGGCAGGCTGGATACTTGTTACCGGCACTGTAACTCTGAGACTAAGAGCCAGATGCTCCACCTCTCCAATCCTGGCGGGACCGAAATGTAGGGGCGCTGGTTGAGCTGGGCGTTGAAGCCTGCTGCTGCTGCTGTAGGTGGTTGCTATCTCCAGACCTTTGATGGCCCTAATATGATTGGCCAGTCCTTTCCCGCTTATTCTTTCTCCCCATGTCCCTCAGTTTTTCGGCCTCAATCTGCTAGGCATAGACAATCAAACTGGAGCGGTCGATATCTTTGATCAACATCATTGTTCTGCACTCTTTGAGGACCAGGTTTGACACCCCATTTACAAATTTCATCATACGAGCCCTTGGCTCGGCCACCATCTCTAGAGCGTATTTAGTCAACCTGGGGAATTCTAGAGCATACTCTTCTATGATCCTGTTTCCATGTATCAGATCCATGAACTCCACTACCTTGGCCTCCCTAAGTTCTCGGGGGAAAAATCTGTCCAGGAAGGCTATAGTGAACTCCTCCCATTCTACCGGTCCTACCTTCACTAATCTCCCCTCCTTCCATTGTTCGTACCAGACTTGGGATACCGCTTTCAGCTGGTAGGCAGCCAAGTCGGCCCTCTCTGAGGGACTGACACCCATGATTCGGGTGATCATCTTATTCTTGTCCATAAATCCCTATGGGTCCTCTTCCACCTCAGATCCATGTAAGTCCGGAGGGTTCATCTTGGTGAAATCCCACACTCGGGCAGCTGTTGTGGAACCATTGTTGTTCATTGGAACCACCTGTTGGTTCACCTAGTTGGTCATAGTTTGGGAGAGCAACTGAATGGCCGCCCTAAACTCTACGGTAGATACCGAGTCATCCTGAGGTGTTGTCGGGGCCGATGGTGCAGGCCGCTAGGCATTATCGGCCTTCCATCCATTACCACGTCATGGAGGCATAATTCACTGAAACGAAGCAGAGCACGAGCTTAGAGAATGATTCTGGAACTGAATTTCAACGCACGACAAGGAGTATGAAATAAAGGGATTTTTTCTAATATCATCTCATAGCCTCCCCTTCATAAGTGTGGCTCGCTTAACACCCATGAAGAGGACTCTACTCGATGCGACTTTCAGGCATCCGAGCATACTCTGAACCCAGTGCTCTTATACCAAATTTTTCATGCCCCGAGTTTACACCTAGACGAAACATGGTACGTGACATCACAAGTGACCCCAAGTCAACCCCTGCTCTATCATACACTGACATTCTGAGTAATATAGAAATACATACAGTGGAAGTTTAAAGCAAAGATGCAATTACATTAAAGAAAAAAATCTTATTCATAGTGTTTGAAAATATTAATACAACACTACAAGTCTAAGATACCAATCTGAGTCCGAAAGCCACTATTACTGATGAGTTGCTGGGACAAGCCCCCAGCTAACTCCAAATCTAAATAGAAGGAAATGAAAATATATCGAAAATGAATAAATCTCCTTCCTCGAAGAATAAGGACTCACCAACTGTTAAAGCTGAGGTCTTCGATTAGCGGTTGGCTAATGAAGCTGAGACTAAGATCCTTCAGCTATATCATAAAATGATACAGCATAAAAGTATGCATCAGTACTTTGAATGTACTGAGTAAGTGAGAGGAACATAACATAATAGAATAAATAATAAGAGAAATGCTGAACTAAAAGACATGCAATGACAAACTAACGCTACTGATTTGAATAACTGAAATGGTGAGGTGGTCTAGAAGACCCTGTCTGAGGTCAAAGCATGCTCTATGTCTAGAATACTGATCTGAATTGAACTGGACAGAGACTAGACTGAACTGACTAGTGGGAGAGTTTTAAACCGATATGTATCCACGTGAGCTAGACGTGGAGTTCGATGTATACACCCCACCGGTAGGAACCAATATATGTTGCCAGGGTATAAAGGCATGAACTAGGTGATCATAAAAGTTTGGGGCCAATCAGGCCAATAAATACTGAAATCTACACTGGCAACGTAGTTTTGGGAACCTGGGTGCGCTGGGAATCCGCTCAATGCTAAGTCCTACTCCCACTGGATAATCCTAGACTGAATATTAAGTTGATGGATCGAAACTAGGGTCCAGGACTAGTCAGGGATACATATCTAAAAGTACCCTGAGAGTCTTATCGAACCAGATTCTGAAACTGGGTTGTAGACTAGTCAAAGTTGCTTATCTAGAAGCGTCGTAACCGTCTACGAACAAACTGTAATCTGAAATAGAGTCCTAAGGCTAGTCATAGCCATATATCTAATGTATCATGAATGCCTAGTGGACCAATAAACTGACTTCTGAATCTGATTCTAATAACTAGGAGATAATACTAACACCTCAGGATAATTTTGTAGTCAAACTGATCAGCTGACATTTCTGACAGATACTAAGTATTTTTCACACTTTTAACTAAAGCTAGGCAGCCATGTATATGACTGAGAATTTAGCATATAAAATAATCTGGGAATTCATCACACTGATATAATCAAGGAAATTTCAAGATTTAAACACTTTAGCAAGATTCTAGTCTTTTCTACTCTCAAGGACTAAGGCAAAATTCAATGTACAGGGATAAGCATCAATACTGTGACTAACTGGTGAAAAAATATCCATAATTAATATAACATAATAATTCCACATGGATTAAATGAAGCATTACCAAGAATTTTTTAACGTTCGAAAGTTTGTAGGCTAGAATTCACTTTTACGGGAATAACATCAATTTGAACATGAACTAATGGAAATCATATCTGAAATAATCATAGATATCATTCTATGTGAATTCAAATAAAACTGATATATATTCTCTTCACATTCAAAAGCTCAAGTATAGGATTTTATAGAGAAACTAGAATAAGGGTTTTGGGGGACACAAGGAAAAATCTATCCTCTTGTTTAATTCTCACATACCTGATAAAGAAATCCGACAAAATATCCTTGAGAATCTGAGGAAATTTAGACTTCCATAGTTCTTGCTCTGAGAATCCCTAAGAGAATTCTACTATCTGTTTTCTAAAGGTCTGAGTGGGGAATGAGGAAACAAACTGTTTAACCCTACTAATAAGTCTGAAATTATGACTAAAATGATGTAGTTTAAATTTTAGGAGGGTTGGAAATTACTGATAGACCCTTAAAAACTCGTAGGGAAAAAACTGAGTGTCAGTCCTCACGGGTGACCTAATGGGTCGTGGTCACACTCATGCACTATACTTCCTGGAGCACACTGAAGGTCACCACGAGGGACCTAATGAGTCGTGGTCACTCGAGCTCACCTCTCGTGGACCATACTGTCTAAGAGCCTTGGAGTACCCACAGGTGACACCATGATCCGTTACTGGTGACCACAACACGTGGTCACTATCCGTTATGTACACTGCCTCATCCTTCTCATTTCTCACTCATCACTCCCCACGACTGACCTAACAAGTCGTGGAGCCTGACCATAACTCTTGGTCATGTCCGTGGGGATCCTATTTCCCAAGCTTCAACTTATCACCTGGGCCTCATCACGAGTCAATTAGTGACTCGTGGTCACTCCCCAAGGGTCACAAAATGAATCGTTCTGTGACCTGGTGCAAATTTTTTAGTTTTATCTTATTTAAGTCCCAGGCCTAGCCTTTGAGTTTCCGAGGCATTACACCTACAGAGTAGCTAACTTTCGTACCCAAAAATGGAGGCAGGTTATGATTTAAGGGAAATAGACCCTATTTAATGGCATATATATTTTGTGCAATGATGATATGTGATTGGTTTGCGGAATTACCTATTATGAAACTTTTCTATTGAATAAACTGTAAAAGTAATGTAGATATGATATGGTCTGTGAACTGTTATGGAATTGTGTTGAATGTTTAAGTAAAGTTCCTTTGCAATTACTATTGATATGTTTGATGGTTATTATTTATGCAAGCAAGGGAGTAGATTGTAAACTCCTGAGTTTTTAAAGAAGTCACCTTGTATATTCAGTTGAACGAGAATGGTTAAGGATAGAAGTAATATCCTAAGCTGAGAGGCTCGTGCCAGGGGGGAGCATCAATGCGAGCAATATTGGTTGAGTGGCTCATGTCTGAGAGGAACATCTGGACGAGTATATAATTGGGAGTAGGTACTACGTTGGTACAATACATGAATTTCTAGAATCCTCTGCAGGTGATGAAAGGGAAGAAATAAGACCTTCAAACATGTGTGTACACTGATATTAATGGAAAAGTGTTTTATGGGGACATGGCATAGCCGTGTGCCCGACATGTCACCCTTTGTTCTATTTTATGATATTTTTGTAGCTTATTAACCTTTCGGAATGAGTATGTGTTAAGTAGTAGAGTTGAGTTTGTGAATCCTGTACTTGTAACCTGAATTGAGGGTGGTGGAAAAAGGTTAAGTGTGAATTGATTAAATGATTGTTGATATTGAGGTTGATATCCTTGTGTTGAAATGCTTAAATTGCATGTAATGATGAGTAGATGTGAATTGTTGTCAAAAGCTCGTGTGTCATCTGATTGAATATCTGAATGTGTGAATTGTTGAAAACTGGTGAATTGATGAAAGGTACAGCTATGTCGAGCTACTACCTCGAGTAGTACCGCTGCAGCGAAACTACTTCCACCGTGGCGAGACCACTACAGCGAAAGGTCCAATCCAGTGAGCAAGCCGATTTTCACCTACATAGGGCTAGTGTACTTGAAATGTTACTGTACTTATGTTTGATGTTTGAGACTGGTTTTATATTTTTGTTGCCTTAATTATATGTTATTATGTAAGGTTGGCCGATGATGTCTACCAGTACCATATTTGTACTGATCCTACTCCTACACTTCTTTTTTAAGTGCAGAATACGATCTAGGAATCTCCTCTCATTCCCATCTATAAACAACAGCATTTCCTCTGAAAGGTGAGTGACGTGGAATAGGCTAATTCACTCCTCCTTCGAAGATGTCTCTCCTTCAGACGTTTCAAAACTTAGTTTTATTTAGTTCAAATATTCCTAGTTTTTAGTTAGACGTTGAGGTGCGACGACTTTCAAATATTGAGAAGATTTGGATATTTCGGTTTAGTTGGTTATTACAATTTTAAGATGTTACATTTTATTTCATTTTATTACAAATGTTTCTTCTTCTTGAATGGTTGTTGACAGGGTAGTTGTTAGGAAGCATTGGTTCGCCAACCGAGGGGTTGGTGTGGGTGCTAATCACGGCCATTTGGGTCTTGAAAAGTTGGTATCACAGCCAGGTTCATCGATCTCATTGCACTAAGACGGGTCTAGTAAAGTCTCGCGGATCGGTGCGGAGAAGTCTGCAACTTATCTTTGAGAGGCTGCAGGACTTTAGAAAAACTCATTTTTTCTTTTCTTTCATGTGATTACTTGATTCCAATTGGTATTTGGTAATCCAAACTGGTATCTAACAACTTTTATTTTATTTCTCCCACAGATGGTGAGAACACGTGCTAACGGAGCCAGAGATGCAGCACCAGAGCCAGCAGCAGTCCTCGGTAGAGAAAGGGGCTCTGGATGCAGGTGAAGGCCTACCGTAGTAGGGGAGAGGCTCACTCTCCTTCTCCTGTAATAGAGAGGTCGGTATCTCTGGTACCACCAACAGTTCAAGAA
>JACEIK010004797.1:0-16971 GCA_018107945.1 Datura stramonium
TTTTGCATCAGAATTTCACTAATGGGTCAGCCAGTCTATTGATCCAAGCCACAGCCTTTTGTTTGCACTTATCTTGAAACGGTGGTTTGCGCTTCTAAATCAAGGAATCGTCGGTTCAGCGTCGTTCCTCTCTAATGTAGTTTTTTCTTCCTTTGTTCCTCACTTCACAACTCCTAAAAATACAAAAACAACAAAGACATAAAAACAATCCACTAAACACTTGGGTTGCCTCCCAAGAAGTGCCTTAGTTAACATCGTGGCATGATGTAGATCTCATTCAACACCTCTGTCCCATGTTCTCCTCCTCATTTTGCAACACCTCCTTCATCTCCAGTCCCATGTCCTCCTCCTCATTTTGCAACACTCCTATTACCTTGCATTCGGGGGCCGTTTCAGCTGATGGACACACCTTAAAGATGACTTTCTCATTTCCAATTCTAAATTTTAGCTCCTCGAGCTCCACGTCCACCATAGCTCTCCCTGTAGCTAGAAACAGTCTTCAAAAAATAATGGGCACCTCCACATCCATTTCACAATCAAGGATAACAAAATATGTAGGTAGGATGAACTTATCCACCCTCACCAACACATCTTCTAACACCCCTATCGGATATTTTATGGACCTATCCGCCATAACCAACCTCATCGACGTAGGGTTCATTCTTCTGAGTCCCAACTTCTTGAAAATGAGTAGGGGCATTAAATTTATGCTACCACCAAGATCGCATAGAGCTTTTTTAAACACACATATCCCAATTGTACAGGGGATTGTGAAATCTCCTGGGTCTTCCCGCTTGGGGGAAAGGTTAATAATCATCATTGGACTACAATGGTGCATTTTCCCCCCACTACCTACATCAACCACCTTCTTTTTCTTTAGTAATTCTTTCATAAACTTCACATATCCTGCCATTTGGAGAAGAGCATCCACTAACATTATATTGATGGACAACTTGCTAACATGTCAACGAATATGCTGAACTGGTCATCCTTCTTTTTATTGGCCAACCGTTATGGATAAGGAGGTGAGAATCTTGCGTATACCTTATCATCAATTGGGCCCTTCATGCTCGCCTCATCGTTATCAGCATGTGAGAGGATTTCATCATCCTTCCCCTCTCCTTCCTCTTCAATCTTTTCCTCACTCCTTAGAGTCTTTGGAATCTCGTCGAATTCATTTTCCTCATCCAATTTTGGGTCATTAACCTCTTTGGGCTTCACTGGTGCATCTCCAATCACCTTTCCACTCCTAGTGACAATAGCCATTCATTGACTATTTTTCTTTGGATTAGGCATTGTGTCACTAGGAAGCGTTCCCTTCATTCGAGGGTTCATTTGAGCCGACAAGCGATTCATTTAGGCCTCCAAATGCTTGACGGAGGCTGAATGCAAGCTCACTATTTGGGCAAGTTTAGACACCTCCCCTCTTAACTCTTTGACTCTGCTCTCAGTTGACTCCACTTTCTTTAGGACTCTTGATAGCATTTCTTCAATTTTTGAACTACCCGTGTCACTCACACCCGACAGACTATGGGAGTTTTGCACTTTTGGAGGGGGAACATAGGGTTTTGAAATCCGGTGATAGCGATCACCCTCTTGATTTTGCTCCCTATTACCCCATCTTTCATTTCTTTTGGGCCACCCCTGCGGATCATGATTTCTCCAGGCTTGATTTTCATCCTTTGGGCGCCAAGGGCCTTGATTTTTTCCTTGGAATCCAAGTCGAGCAACTCCTATTTGGTTTCCCATGTATTTACATTCTTCTTCATATCTCGTCAGTGATGATTATCCATCATATTGCAAGGGACCTTACATACCCACAACATTTACCACCTTGAGCCCTGCCCCCATTACGTGTTTTGTCATTAATTTCAGTTGTGTCATCATCTTGGAAAGATTCTCATCCCGCTCTTCATCCCTTTTTCGCAATTTAGCCGCAAATGCACTTGAGTTAATCTCACGTGTAGACACATTTGTCTCTTGCATGTGCCAAGCCCTATTAATCTTTGTCATTCTATCTAGAAGGGATTTGGCCAAACCATATATTTGATCTATAATACAACTGCCAGCTAGATTGTTGGCCATGGACTTGTTCATGGGTTCAAGGGTTCTATAGAAGCTTTGGAGAAGCACTCTATCTGGAAGTCCACGATTTGGACAAAGAGCAACCTTCTTTTTGAACCTTTGCAATGAGTCATGCAAAGGCTCTCCTAGTTCTTGCCTGAAATTTGTGATGTCGTCCCTCAGCTGTAGCATCTTTGATGGAGGGAAAAAATGATCCAAGAAAGCCTCGGTTAACTCTTTCCAAGATGTAATACAACATAGAGGGAGTTCCTCCAACCACATTGTTGCCTCCCCCATCAGTGAGAAAGGAAAGAGTCTCAACCTGATTGACTCTTGACTAATATTTGTAATATTGAAGGGCTGGTATATCTCCATGAAGTTTCTCAAATGCCGATTTGCGTCCTCACTTGGTTTACCGCCAAAGAGTCCCTTCATTTGCAACAAATGCAGCATGGTGCTTGTGATATGAAATACCACATTCCCTACCATAGGTGGTAGGCGAATGGCTCTCGTAATTTCCTGCATCACCGGATTATACTCGTCGTGCTCCATGTTACCTTCCACTAATCTATCCCCTACATGGGAGTAATGAATTATGTGGTTGTAAGATCCTAACAAACACAACAAACTCATGTCAGGTAACTACGACGCAAAACTATTTCAACTTAACAATCAACACAAGAATATCAAGCGCTAGTCCCCGGCAATGGCCTTCGTTTTGATAACGTCAATAATATATCCTTCATGCCAAGATTATACACAGCCAAAGTATCAAAATAAGTAACCTGACAGGTGTCGGGGTTGAATTCCACAAGGACTAGGGAATGATAGTTACAAGTATTGGTTGAGAAATTGAAGTTAGCTTGCACCATGTAGAATTAACATAAAACAAATAAATTGGGGGGATTGGAATTTGCAGTGAATTGTATTTGGTAATTTAGTGGAATAAAATAACAAGATCAGCAAGGTTGTCAACAAGAGTGTAAAAGACTAGAGGTGTGGTGTAGATGATATACTAACTAGATCAGGACATGCTAGTCATCTTATAAGTTCAATTAGTGTAAATAATCTTGGAAAGTGGGTAATTATAGATTTTCAGCCTTATAACTACCTCTTACTAGAGTTTTGTCAAACCTCTAGTCACTATTGAGCTTAACACGATTAGATTTGGATTAGTAGTTTCACTAATTTCTAGCTACTAGCTACTAATGAGGAATGAGACGGCAATTTTAGCTATTTCAAGCACAATTTCACAATCTCTCATCCATAACCACTACTAAATTTTCTTCCAATACTTAATTATTCTTTTACAAGCAACAATGAAGAAAGAATAAATATACCCATATCATAATCAATGGATCTTCCTTTTAGATTGAGGAGAATCTAACAGATTTACACTTCTTTAAACAATATGAAGATGACTCTAGCAATACCTACTCAGTATTCATCATCACACACCTCTAGTTAATGATTTAGCTACACATTATTAAGAAATTCAAAAGCTCATTCATTAATAACTTCATTGAATTTGATAACAAGAGTAGCAAAATCAAATTCACATATAGTCTCCAACAATGGCTGTAACTTACTATTAACAAGAAGATCTAGAGAAGAGTACTTTTTTCAAGTTTACCAATCAAAATTTCCTTATCTCTGCTAAGAGAATGTTCTAAAGCTAGGAAAGGAAACACTGATATGATATGCTCTGCTCTCTATATCCCCTAGTACACAGTACTTTATCTGGTATTTATATCCAGGAAAATAGGGCATCTTCGATCTCTTTTTTTGTGCTGGACAATTTTACCCCTGAGCATCATTCTGGAATCGGCAGAGACACCGGTAATTCCATGGTTCAAATTCGTGAACCGCCGGGTGTCTTATTTGAGCCATTAGTCAACTCCACTGAGCATCGACAATTCATCTAGCGCTTAGCCGATCTCAATCGGTGAATTGCAGGATCTTTATTCTTCCTTCCAGAAAATTGGGTATCTTTTAGTGACTGGACTGGCGAGTCACCGTTGTCAACTCATGATTCACCGGTGGCATTATTCCTCAGGGGCAGTGATATGCAGCCTTTGGCCGGCGTTACGCCTGTTTTCATCGGTAGACCACTGATTTGTTCTCACTTCCTTCTTTTTTCTCCATTTTTTCTCTTTTCTACACATTTCGGCATCTACATACCAAAAAAGAAAAAAGGGCATAAAATTCATATAATCAACTCAAAAACTAAGCAAAAAGTCAAGCTTAAGAGCCTAATAAGTTGGTAAATTACCAACTCATCAATTGGTGACCCAACCTTAGTTTTTTAGGTGGAGAGCATAGGCGTGAAGGATAGGCTTACCTATGAGGAGGTTTCAGTTGAGATGCTTGATCGTCAAGTTCCAAAGTTGAGAAACAAAGAAGTAGCTTAAGTAAAGGTTCTGTGGAGGAATCATCTTTTTAAGGGAGCTACATGGGAAGCTAAAGAAAATATAATGGCTAGATACCTGCATCTTCTCCCTTCTGGATAAATTTAAGTATGAGGTACCAGTTTCCTCCTTAGTACTCTATTCAGTTTCATGTCGAGTTCATGTCTCTAAATTTCTTTCATGTCATTGCATGTATGTATGTTTCATGAATTTAGTTCAGTCGCGTGTATCAGTCCAGAGTCAATCACTTCGTCAGTTTTCAACTTAAGATGTTTAGTATTTGGGATTGCAGTTCTTTCTCCAGCCTTTCAGTATGCTTAACACATATTCAAGGACGAATTTTCCAAAGGGAGAGATAATGTAACACCCAAAAAGTTTCTAAGAGTTGATTTAGGATTGGAAATATGATCAACAGAAAAAGCTTGAAAAATATCTCTGAACGACTTGTTGCACGAGTCGTGGTGAGAGGTAATGGGTCATAGGACTAAGTCGTGATAAGTTTCTAGCTGGCCGGTTCTGGACCAACAAGTCAAGGTATGACTCGTTGGTTTATTTAACAGCTCGTGGTCATGAGTTGTGGTCAATAACTGTAGAACAAGGCCTTGTAGCAACGGGCCATGGTACGACTCGTGGGTACCTGTAACAGGTCATGGTCTGGAGTCGTTGTTTGTTTCTTGGGTGTCAGGGTTTGATGGTATCATTCGTGGTGTGAGTCATTGTAGGGAAAAACAAGTCATGGTTTATACTTGTGGGAAGGAGTAGAGAGTTGAAAACAGTAGAAAAAGATGGGTCCAACAACCCATTGTTTGGGTCTGTTAGGAAGATTCCAGAAACTATGCATGAAGTTAGTGCTGACAATGAGAGGAAGTGATGAGTAGTTGTGACTAGTAATTACTCATCCTGTCTAGCTTTTGTTTGAAGGTATATGAACTGGGGGAAAAGTGGATGGTTGTAACGAGTGATAGCACGAGTCGTTGTATTGAAGGATGACTCGTGGTATGAGTCATTCATTTGCCAGTGAGGTTTTTTTTTGCGAAATTAGTAAGGGTATTTTTGTAAGTCCCAAGCTTCTATGACCTAAACTAAATTGTTTTAATCCCTGAAAGGTATGTATTAAGAGGTTTTATCCTATCTCAAGTCATTAGGATCCCATGCATGCAAAGCTATGAGTTTCTTTCTGAAGATCAATCTAGAACTCTCTTATTTCTTCCCCAATCCTCTTGGGCTTTTAAGAATAGTTAAAGAATCAGTCTACACAGGTATGTTAGGCTATAAATGAGAGTTTCCTTTCATTCTCATTCCTGAATTTCTCCTCAAGTTCATGGATTAAAGTTCTAATTTAAGTATATGGTTTTATAGGGTTTTAACCTAATTTTATGAAATTTTACCTGATATGTCTATGGGTTAATTCCCCTGTTCCAAAATATGTTTTAAGATTTATGGGAAGATTTTACACAAAATTTGATTATAAATTTCACAATTTCAAGTTAATAGAAATTATGCCCGATTATGCAGGTTTTACAAAAGGTCAGGTCTATGATTCATGATTTCAAGTGTGATGAGATATCTAGCATGAATGAATGTTTATAAAATACCCATGTATGAATCAATGATTCTGACTTATGAGATCTATTTCAAGTATGCATGATTTTATGAACTTGGCACGCCCACATAAGTTAAGTATGTTTCCATGATTTAGCTCAGGTAAATAAGATAAGCTTACAATATAGTTTGGAGTTAATACTCCTGATTAAGCTTATGTTCTATTTGAAACTAGGACTCCCACTGTTCAGATTTCAAACTATGCATGTAATTAAGATTTCAGCTTCGTTGAAAAATGATGAGAGCATTATGCAGGTTTTTTAGAGTAGTGTCTAGCACCGCGTAGGCTAGGGGATTAGGTAAACCCCGGGTCTTAAAACTATATGCCAACATAGGTATATATTTACATTGGGACCTCCCTTGAGAGTTTTCCCCTGTCCCCTAAAGGGCCTCATCTTGATATCGATATCATGGTATCGTCCTTTGCCCAGGCAAACTCTTGGATGGCTCTGCCCACTTGAACGTGATAGTTGGGGCATCACATAAGCTCTATCATGATCATGTCAGTTATGACAAGTCTCCCATTGTTCCTCATGATTTCAGTTATTCATGTTCATGACATTATGTTTTACAGTAGTTTTGACCCAATGATAAGTTTATGAGCTTTTACTTATGATTTCAACTATGACAAGTCATATGATTTCTATTCCTAACCTTGGGTCACTATATTAAGTTATGATACTCACCTTATGACTATGGATATCCTGGATTCAGTTTTCAGTATATAGTCCTTACACTCATGTTTTAATGATTTATATTGATATGCATGATTTCAATTAACATATACTTAGCATGTTTTACTTACCTTTTATACTCAGTATTTTAAAAGTACTAACCGCACAGCCTATGTTGTGTCGTTTTGTAATGACTTGAACATAGGCCCCGATCTAAATACAAAACCTAGAACAATAATGGCTCCAAGTCAACCCATGATATGCACATAAAAACTGAAGCTCAACCTAAAATAAAGCGAAAGACTAAAATCGGATATAGCAGAAGTATGAACATTAAAACATTTAAATGACAGAAATCTCAAAACATAGAGTCTGAAGCTGGAAACACAAACAATGTTTGATAAACCTATAATATACTAATAAACTGATGGGACAACACTCCCAACTAGCTTACTAGAAGTCTGATACTAAAAATGACAAATGCTCAACTATTTAATGGTCTTCAAAGGATGAGGAATCACTAACAAACTGACTAGATTGAACTCTGAAAACTGGCTAGCAGTGAGACTGAATTTGAATGTCTTAGCCTGTATCATGAAACCATAGAACATAGAGTATGTGGTCAGTACTTGGAATGTACTAAGTATGCAAGGTAAGTAAAATAGTATAAGTAAGTAAAACTGAAAACATGCATAACATAAATCATATCATTATAAGATTCTGAGAGTAAGGACTGCATGATGATATCTGAGAACATGGTTAAATATATATTGTACTTCATCACTGAACTGAATGACCTAAAGCTGAAACTAGTATTCATAAGTAAAACTGATAAACTGATCATTGGGTCAAACCTACTAAAAAAATATTATCATAACTGATGAACATGCATAACTAAAATCATGAGGAATAACGGGAGACTCTTCATATAACCGATATAAATATGATAAAGCTTATGTGATCCCAACTATTACACTCTAGTGGGCAGAGCCGTCCCAAGCCTTTCTTGGGTTAAGGATGCTACCATGATATCTATATCAACTGGAAGGCCCCTTGGGGGCAGGGAAATCTCACAAGGAAGGTATAATGAATATAAATAAACCTATGTTGGCACGTAGNACGTTTAACTAAACCCCTAGCCTACTCGATGCTAGAAACTACTCCCAAAAACATGCATATGCTATCCATCATTTTTTAACAAAAATGAACCATCATTTTTCAAAAAAAAAATAGATCATGAAATTAAATACATAGTTTGATATCTGAATATGAGTAAACTTGGCTCAAAACATACCACAATCTGAAAGTGGGAGTCCAGGCTCCAAAACCATGTGGTAAGCTAACATCATAAAATTGAACTAAATCATGAAAACATACATAGATCATATGGGTTGCCAAAATGCTAACATTCTTGAAACAGACTTGCTAGTCAAAATTCATGGATTCATACAGGGTAATTCATAAATATTCTTTTTTAATAAACATCTCATCATGCTTGAAAATATAGATCATAATCTTACCTTTTCATAAAACTTGCATAATTGGGCATAATATTGTCAAAACTAGAAGTCATGAATTGTAATTCCAAATAAGTATAAAACATGCCCATGAATCATATGAGTCTGTAGCACATTCCTCAAATGAATGATATGCTCCTCCTCGCTATGAAAGTATATAAGAATATCATCTATGAACACAATCACGAACATGTACTAATATGGCTTGAACACCCTGTTCATCAAATCCATAAAAGTTGCAGGAATATTTGTTAGTCCAAAAGACATAACTACAAACTCATAGCGACCATACTGAGTCCTGAAGGTTGTCATCAAAATGTCACACTCTCTAACTCTAAGCTGGTGATAACAGGAGCTGATATCTATCTTTGAAAAGCACTTAGTATGCTATAGTTGGTCAAAAAAAATCATCAATTCTGCGTAGAGGATAATTGTTCTTGATTTTGACCTTGTTCTATTGCTAATAGTCAATGCACATACTAAGAGAACCATCCTTCTTAAGAACAAAGAGAACTGGTGCACCCCATGGAGATTTTCTAGGTCTAATGAAACCCTTGTCTAGGAGATCCGTCAATTGTTCTTTCAACTCCTTTAGCTAAGATGGAGCCATTTTGTAAGGAGGAATAAATATAGGTTGCGTATCGATAAGAAGGTCAATACCAATGTTAATCTCCCGCTCGTGAGGGTCTCCGGGTAGATCATCTAGGAACACCTCCAGATACTCACACACAATAGGAACTGACTGGAGAGTCGGGGTCTCGGATGTAGAATCCTTAACAGGAACTAGATGGTAAAAACAACCCTTAGAAATAATATTTCTAAAGGACTACGATAGGGAAATTTCTATATACCCTTCAAGCTATAACTGAGACACCGACTGGAGTAGAGACTGAGAATAGTTCTTATAGGATTTCGGACTGACTCCAAAACTACTAGCAACATAGGGTTTAACAAAAGGTAAGGTGGCCCCTGCATCTAACAATGCAAAAACATTAAGATGGAATACTCATAACATAATAGTGACCACATCTAGAGAGACTCCTGCTCCTGATGAGATGCGCAGGCATTAAATCTATTCTGACACTGACCACCACCTAGACTAGTGGATGCACCTGTTGAGCTAAGCGTGCTGGTGGAACTGCTGAACTATTGGTTGGGTCACCACCTCTACCATGGTTATATTTGTCTACTGGACAACCTCTGAGCATATGATCGGGCTTCCCATTACCGAAACATGCACCTAATCCCCCTAAGAACTGACCAGTGTGACTCCTACCAAACTTGTCATATCCCGGAATGTTGGCCTCCACTGACCTCCTCCCCTAACCTCGAGAGCTTGATGCCTGTCCTCTCTAATCATGCCTAAACGTGGATAGCATGAAGGCTAATGACAGCGATGGAACTAATAACCTCTGGTGGGAAGAGCCCAAAAACGTCTATCCTAGTCCTCTTGGCCTCTCTCTCCCTCTCCTACATCTGCAACTCCTCCATTTATTGGGCATACAACACCAATGAGAAGTTGATGTCTTTATGTACAATAGAGGTCCTTCAATCCTTGACCAAGTAATCCGTCACCCCATTCACAAACTTTCTCACCCCAGCCATCTAAGCGGCCGCCATCTCCGACACATACTTGGACAAGCGGGTGAACACTAAAGCATACTCTCCAACTGTCATATTATTTTGTCTCAGATTCACGAACTTTTCTACCTTGATCTCCCTCATCTGGTGAGAAACT
This sequence comes from Datura stramonium, assembly GCA_018107945.1. Taxonomy (NCBI): domain Eukaryota; kingdom Viridiplantae; phylum Streptophyta; class Magnoliopsida; order Solanales; family Solanaceae; genus Datura; species Datura stramonium. The sequence continues at coordinate 10,004 of JACEIK010004797.1, forward strand.
CATCCAAACTAATGGGACCTACTCTGACTCCCTGGCCATCCTTCCATTATCTGCACCAAATTTGAGCAACCCCCTTTAATTGATAAGAGGCTAGGTCTACACACTCCTCCCCCATAACCCCTTTAGATAATATTCTGAATATCCTCGATGAACTCATGTGGGTCCTCATAAACTCTCGACCCAAGAAACTCAGGAAGATTCATCCTGAGGAAGTCCCTGACTCTAGCCACTACTGCGTTCCATTCTAGGGAAAATGAGCTACTTCCTGTTGGTTCACTCGAGCAGTCAATGTCTGCGCCAACATCTGGATAGCCACCCTAAACTCAGCGTGGGCAACCTACTTGGGCTCGTGATCTACTGGGGTCATGGGGCTTGATGGCACCCGTCTCCGTTGTCATTATAGTTGCCATTTTAATTTCAGTTGTCGTTCCTTCTTCCATTAACTGGACGTGGAGACATGATTCTGCAAATGCGTATAGCGCCAGTTAGAAGGATAGAGAGATACTTCATCACGACATAGATCATGAAAGAAGGGAAATTTCCTTAAGCATTTCGTAGCCTCTTCATCATAAGTATGGTTCACTTGACACATATGAAAAAGATTCTATTTATCGTGGATTTCGGACACCCTAGTACCCACTGAACCTTTTCTGTGATACCAAATTCGTCATGACCCAAATATATTTCCGGATCTAGACATGGAACCAAGAACCATAAATGGCTCCAAGTCGATCCATGGCATGAACATAAACTAAAGCTCAACATAAATAAAACGGAAGACTAAAATCTAAAATAGCGGAAGTATAAATAGTAAAACATTTAAACGACTGAAATCTCAAAACACAGAGTCTAAAGCTGGAAAAACAAACTATGTTTGATAACCCTCTAACATACTAATGAGCTGAGGGAACAACACCCCCTACTAGCTCACTAGAAGTCTGAAATTGAAAATGATAATTCCTCAACTATCTAATGGTCCTCGAAGGATGAGGACTCAAAAACAAACTGTCATAGGCTGAACTCAAAAAACTGGCTAGCAGCGAGACTGAATCTGAACGTATGAGCCTATATCATGAAATAATAAAGCATAGAGTATGTGATCCGTACTTGAAATGTACTGCGTATGAAAGGTAAGTAAAACAAGCTAAGTAAGTAAAACTGAAAACATGCATAACATAAATCATATCATTAGAAGATTCTTAGAGTAAGGACTGCATGTTGATATCAGAAAACATGATTAAATATAAATTGTACTTCATAACTGAACCGAATGACCCAAAGCTGAAACCTATATTCCTAAGTAAAACTAATAAACTGATCATTGGGTCAAACCTACCGAAAACATATTATCATAACTGATGAACATGAATAACTGAAATTATGAGGAATAATGGTAGACTCGTCATATAACTGACATAATCATGATAGAGATTTCATGATCCCAACTATTACACTCAAGTGGACAGAGCTGTCCAAAGCCTTGCGAGTGCTAAGGAAGCTATCATGATATTGATATCAAGCTGAAGGCCCCTTGGGGGTAGGGAAAGCTCACAAGGGAGGTCCTAATGAATCTCAATAAACCTACGTTGGAATGTAGTTCTGAGGCCTGGGGTTTACCTAAACTCTTAGCCTACTCAATGCTAGACACTACGCCCAAAAACATTCATATGCTCTCTATCATTTTCTAATGCAGATGATCATGAAATTATATACATAGTCTGAAATCTAAATATGAGGAGCCTTGCCTCATAACATACCAAAAGTTGAAACTGGGAGTCCAAGCTCTAAAACCATGTGGTAAGCTAACATCATAATATTGAACTAAATCATGAAAACATACTTATATCATGTGGGCTTTCCCAAATGTTAACATGCATGAAATAGACTTTCTAGTCAAAAATCATGGATTCATACATGATAATTCATCAACATTCTTTCATGCTAAACATCTAATCCTGCTTGAAAATATAGATCATAATCTCAAATTTTCAAAAAACTTGCATAATTGGGCATAATATTGTCAAAACTAGAAATCATGAATTTAAATTCAAGTGAAGTATAAACCATGCCCAAGAATCATGAAATATCATTTAAAACAGGAAGTGAAATGACCCATGAATTAATTATAGAGAATTCATACATTGGGTTAAAACCCCATGGAATCATACACTTGAATTCATGAAATGGAGAAGAAGATTGGGCATGAGAGTGAAGAGAAGCTCTGATTTATGACCCTACATACCTAGGTAAACTGATTCTTGGCTTGATTTTAAAAGCCCAAGTGTTTTGGAGGAGAATTTGATGACTTCTAGGCTTAATATTCAATGGAATCCTCTAAGCATGCATGCATGTGGAGGGAATAGGTTAGAATAGGTTTAACCCCCCAAATATACTTCTTTTTGTGTTTAAAACGAGGTAGTTTAGGACTTGTAGGATTACGAATTACAAAATTTCCCTTACTAACTTCGCAGAAATTTCTACATTGTCAAGTTCAACGACTCACACCACGAGTCGTACCTCCATCCCACGAATGATGGGTTCCTTCTATCATTGCCACTGCCTCAAACTTGCATTTCTGAAGTTTTCCACGTGTCATACAATGACTCGTACCATCATCACATGAGTTGTTGGACCCATCCTTTACCACCGCTGGGACAATTTCTTGATCCTTCCTACGGGTGTGAGTAACGACTTGTTGTTCTTCAAAACAAGCCATACCTTGACCTATAGCTTCCAACTCAATCGCCCCAGGTCCAAAAAATGAGTCTTTACCATGATACGTGGTTCCTCACCAAGAATCGTGTCACAACTCGTACCATTACTTGTGAAAGTCCAAAACCAAATGATGACTCCCATCTGCGACACGTACCATTATTCCACGAGTCATTACTGACTTATTGTTACCAACTTTTCCTCAGCAAAATGCTATCCACGATTGATCCTACGATCCAATGATCACTCCTATGACTCCTACCATGAGTCATCCTATGATAATTTTCCAACTTTTTTTGTTGAACACATTTCAAATCCCGAGTCTAGTCTTAGGAACTTTCGAGGTATTACAGTATCTCCCTCTTGGGAACATTCATCCTCTAATGTTGGTAAACATACTGAATAATTTGGGAAAGGATATGCCATCCTAAATACTGAATATCTGAAGCTGAGAACTGATAGAGTAACTAACTCTTGACTACGATACATGACTAAACTGAATTCATGAATTACACATACACATGCACTGACATAAGGGAAACTAGGAGACATGAATTAGACATGAAGCTGAATAGAGTATTAAGGAGGAAATTGGTACCTCAAGCTGGAATTGAGCTGGAAGGGAGAAGATGTGGGTATTTAGACATAATATCTGCTTCTTCTTCCTACTTAGCCCCCTCAACGAGCTGATTTCTCCACAAAACCTTTACAGAAGCTACTTCTTTGTTCCTCAACTTTCGAACCTGACGATCAAGGATTTCAACCAAAACCTCTTCATAGCTAAGGCTTTCATTCACGCCAATTCTCTCCACCGGTACAACTAAAGCCGAGTCATCAATGCACTTCTTCAAGGGCGATACATGGAAGACTGGATGTACTGAAGCCCACTCTGAGGACAACTCCAACTCATAGGCAACCTTGCCAACACGTCTCATAATCCTGTATGGGCCAACATATTGGGGACTAAGCTTCCCTTTCTTTTCAAATCTCATCACCCTATTCAAGGGAGATACCTTCAAAAGAACCCAATCATCAACTTCAAATTCAAGTTCTCCCCTCCTTACATCTGCATAGGACTTTTGACGACTTTGAGATGTTTTCAGCCATTCCCTTATAAGTTGAACTTTTCCTGTAGCCTCATGAATTGAATAAGGCCCTATCAATGTAGCTTCACTTACCTCAAACCAATCAATAGGTGACCTATACCTCTCCCTATAATGAGCCTCGAATGGGGCAATTTAAATACTGGAGTGGTAACTATTATTATATGCAAATTCGATAAGAGGCAAATGATCATCCCAACTACCTTTGAATTCAATCAAACATGATCTCAACATATCCTTAAGAGTCTAAATGGCTCACTCATCCTAATCATCCTTCTATTGGTGAAAAGCTATACTAAGCTTGACCTGAGTACCAAGTCCCTTTTGAAACGACCTCCAAAACTATAAAGTGAACTAAGCACCTCTGTCTGATATGATGGAAAAGAAAACACCATGTAACCAAACTAACTCCCAAATACAACTTAGCATAGTCCTCAGCTGAATCAGTAGTTTTGACTGATAGAAAATGAGAGGCTTTAGTCAACCAATCCACAACCACACAAATAGAGTCATATTGTCGATTTATACAAGGCAACACTTTGATGAAGTCTATATTGATCTCTTCCCACTTATAAGTGGGGATATTGATGTCTTGTAGCACACCTCTTGTTCTTTGATGCTCCACTTTCCCTTGTTGGCAATTCGGACACTTAACCACAAACTCCATTGTGTCCTTCTTCATACTGTTCCACCAATAGACTTCTCATAGGTCACGGTACATCTTGGTGGAACCTGGATGTATAGAATATCAAGAACCATGAGCATCATGCAACATCGCTCCCTCAAATCATCAATGCATGGAACACACAAATGACCCTAATATCGCAGTACACCATCTCCCCCTTGGGAGAAGACCTCTCTACCTTCTAATTATGAACCGCTTCTTTCAACTTTACCAAAATAGGATCGTCATCTTTCCTGGCTTTGAACTTAGTCACCAAGGAGGTTTCTAAACCATTCTGAACAATGACACCACCATATGTTAAGTCAACAAGACGAACTCCTAATCGTGCAAGTCGATGCACATCCTTCACCAACTCTTTCCTTCTATCTTCCACATGAGAAACACTCTCCATGGATAGCCAACTAAGGGCATCCACCACTACATTGGCCTTGCCCGGATGATAAAGGACACTCATCTCATAATCCTTGAGAAGCTCTAACCACCTCCTTTGTCGCAAATTCAGGTCCTTCTGTGTAAACACATACTGAAGACCCTTGTGGTCCATGAACACATCCACATGCACTCCATATGAATAATGTCTCCAAATCATCAGTGCAAACACCACTATTGCCAATTCTAGGTCGTGTGTCAGGTAATCCTTCTCATGAGGCTTAACTTTTCGAGAGGCATACACAATGTCTGTGTCATGCTGCATCAACACACAACAAAGTCCAACCCTAGAGGCATCACAATACACCACAAATCCATTTGTATTGTAGGGAAGGGTCAATACTAAGGCTGAGGTGAGTCGAGGCTTCAACTCTTGAAACCTCTTCTCACATGGATCCGACCACTAAAATTTGAGTTTTTCTAGGTCAACTTAGTCAACGATGCTGCAATAGGTGAAAATCGCTCAACAAACCTTCTATAGTAGCCAGCTAAACCCAAGAAACTCCTAATATCTAAAGGGCTAACTGGCCTAGGCTAATTCTTTACAGCTTCTATCTTTTGGGAGTCCACTTGTACACCCTCAATCGACACCACATTTCCCAAAAATGCTGCTGACTAAGGAAAAATTTACACTTGCTGAATTTAGAAAACAACTGGCGATCCATAAGAGTTTGTAGCACAGTCCTCAAATGAGCAACATGCTCCTCCTCGCTCCAAGAGTATATGAGAATATAATTTATGAACCCAATCATGAAAATGACCAAATATGGCTTTTAACACCCTGTTCATCAAATCCATAAAAATTGCAAGAGCATTCGTTAGTCCAAAAGACATAACTACATACTTATAGAGACCATGCCGAGTCTTAAAGGTTGTCTTTGGGTTATCACTTACTCTAACTCTGAGATGGTGATAACCGAACCTAAGATCTATCTTTTAGAAGCACTTAGTTCCTTGAAGTTGGTCAAACAAATCATCAATTCTGGGGAGAGGATACTTGTTCTTGATTGTGACCTTGTTCAATTGCCAATAGTTAATGCACATACGAAGAGAACCAACCTTCTTCCGAACAAAGAGAGTTGGTGCACCCCATAGGGATTTTCTAGGTCCGATGAAACCATTGTATAGGAGATCCTTCAACTGTTCTTTCACCTCCTTTAGCTCAGCTAGAGCCATTATATAAGAAGGAATAGATATAGGCTATGTATCAGGAACAAGGTTAATACCAAAGTCAATCTCCCACTCGAGAGGGACTCCAAGTAGATTATCTTGGAACACCTTTGGATACTTATACATGATAGGAACTGACTGGAGAGTCGGGGTCTCAAACGTAGCATCCTTATCCAGAACTAAATGGTAAAAACAACCATTAGAAATCATATTTTTAGCCTTAAGGTAGTAAATGATGTGCCCTACTGGCACAACTGAACTACCCTTCAACTCTAGGATTGGCTCACTCAGAAACCAAAACTCTACCGCACTGGTTTTACAATTCACGAAGGCATAAAATTCAAGTAACCAATGCATGCAAAAGATAACATCAAAATCTTTCATGTCTAACTCTACTATACCTTCTAAGGTGAATTTTTGAATGAGTGTGATAGGGCAATATTTGTACAACTGGAGTAGAGACTGAGAAGGGTTCTGATAGGATTTCGGAACTGACTCTGAAACTACTAGCAACATAGCGTATAAGAAAAGATAAGGTGGCCCCTGGATCTTACAATGCATAAACATAAAGATGGAATACTCGTAAGTTACCAGTGATCACATCATGAGAGACCTCCTGCTCCTGACCAAATGCGAGGGCATAAAACCTGTTCTAACTCTGACCACCACCTGCACTAGTGGATGCACCCTGTTGAGCTGAGCGTGCTGGTGGAGATGCTAAACTGGTTGCTGGGTCACAACCTCTACCATGGCTCTGTTTGGCTGATGGAAAATCTCTGAGCATATGACCGGGCTTCCCATACCCAAAACATGCACTTATTCCTGCTAAGCACTAACTAGTGTGCCTCCTACCACACGTCACTTCCTGG
>JACEIK010004797.1:41848-77056 GCA_018107945.1 Datura stramonium
TATGTTAGCCCACGGATTTTTTGAGATTCGATCGATGAGTACGTTTTTCTTATGTTAAGTCTTCCGCTTATGTGAATGAATTAGATATATTCTCATTCCATAGGTTGACTTGGGTCTCTCGGGGCTCCTTATCCCGTGTTTAAGATCCGGGTGTACGTCTGGGTCGTAACAGAAATGAGCTGCTTTGGTCAACCTATCCACAATCACCCATATGGAGTCATACTATCGATGAGTACAAGAAAACCTTGTAATGAAGTCCATATTTATTTCCTCCCACTTCCAAGTAGGGATACTAAAGTCTTGATGCACACCTCTAGGTCTTTAATTCTCAACTCTCACCTGTTGACAATTCGGACACTTAGCCAAAAACTTTTCTATGTCCTTCTTCATGCCATTCCACCAATAGACTTCATTCAGGTCACGATACATCTTGGTGGCACCTGGATGTATAGAATATTTGGAACCATGAGGCTCGTGCAACATCCGGTCCCTTAAATTATCAACACCCCGAACACACAAACGACCCTAATATCATAATACATTATCTCCCCCTTGGGAGAAAACATCCTCCTTCTGATTCTGAACCACCTCCTTCATCTTTATCAAAATAGGATCCTCATCTTTCCTAGCCTTGACTTCGGTCACCAAGGAAGATTCTGATCCATTCTGAACAATTACACCACCATCTGCCGAGTCAACAAGACGAATTACTAGTCGTGCAAGCCGATGCACATCCTTTACTAATTCTTTCCTCCCCTCATCTACATGGGACACACTCTCCATCGAAAGCCTACTAAGAGAGACAACCACTACATTAGCCTTGACTAGATAATAAAGGACACTCATATAATAATCCTTAAGAAGCTCCAACCACCTTCTTTGATGTAGATTTGGATCATTCTTGGTAAACACGTATTGTAGGATTTTGTGGTCCGTTAAAACATCCACATGGACCCCGTATAGATAGTTTCTCCAAATCTTCAAGACGAATACTACCTCTGCCAACTCAAGTTCATGAGTTAGATAGTTCTTCCCATGGACCTTAAGCTACCTGGAAGCATAGGTTACAACTTTACCGTGATGCATTAATACACAACTAAGGTCAATCCTCGAGGCATCACAATATACCATAAACCCATCGATACCCTCAAGTAAAGTAAAAACTAGCATTGAGGTGAGTCGAGTCTTTAGCTCTTGGAAGCTCTTCTCACAGGCTTCTAACCATTGAAACTTCACCGTCTTCTAGGTAAACTTAGTCAACGGTGTTGAAATGGATGAAAACCTTTCAACAAACCTCCGGTAATAACCAGCTAAGCCCAAGAAACTCATATCTGAAGGACCAACTGTCTAGGAAAATTCTTCACAGCTTCTATCATTTGAGAGTCCACCTGTACACCCTCATTTTACACCACATAACACAAAAATGCTTCTGAGTTCAACCAAAACTCACACTTTCTGAATTTAGCATATAGCTAGCTATCCTTAAGAGTTTGTAGTACCACCCCCGAATGAGCAACATGCTCCTCCTCACTGTGAGAGTGTATGAGAATGTCATCTATGANATGCAAGTGTAGAAGAGATGGCACTGAGGCGCACGGCGAAAGGTGTGCAAATTTTTTTTCCAATTGTGTTAAGAGTGTGCAAAACTAAATATGCATTCATCTATGAACACGATCACGAATGTATCCAAATATAACTTTAAAACCTTGTTCATCAGATCCATAAAAGTTGCAGGAGCATTTGTTAGTCCAAATGACATAACTACAAACTCATAGTGACCATACCGATTCTTGAAGGTTGTCTTCGGGATGTCACTCTCCCTAACTCTGAGCTGATTATATTCGAATCTGAGGTCTATCTTTGAGAAAAACATGGCACCTTAAAGCTGGTAAAACAAGTCATCAGTTTTGGGGAGAGGATACCTATTTTTAACTGTGACCTTGTTCAACTGCTGATAGTCAATGCACATCCAAAGGGAATCATTCTTCTTCTAGACAAAGAGAACTGGTGCACCCTACAAGGACTTGCTAGGTCTGTTGAAACCCTTGTCTAAGAAGTCCTTTAACTGCTTCTTCTGCTCCTTTAGCTCAGCTGGAGCCATTCTATAAGAAGGAATAGATATAGGCTGTGTATCGGGAAGAAGGTTGATACCAAAGTCAATCTCCCGCTCATGAGGGATTGTAGATTATCTGGAAACACTTCTGGATACTCGCTCTCTATAGGAACTAACTGGATAGTCAGGTTTTGGACGTAACATCCTTAACCCTAACTAAATGGCACATGTAACACTTAGAGATCATTTTTCTGGCCTTAAGGTAGGAAATGAAGCGACCTATAGGCACACCTAAACTACCCTTCCACTCTAAGACTGGCTCACCCGGGAATCGGAACTCTACTGCACGAGTTTTACAATTCACTGAGTCATAACATGTGTGTAGCCAATCCATGCCAAAGATAACATCAAAATCGATCATGGCTAGCTCTACTAAAGCTACTAGGTGACTATCTGAAGGACTGTGACAGGGCAATTTCTGTATACCCGTCGAGCTATCACTGGATAACCGACTGGATAGAGACTAAGAAGGGTTCTGATAGGATTTTTGGACTGAATCTGAAACTACTAGCAACATAGGGCATCACAAAAGATAGTATCCCCTGTATCTAACAATGCATGTACACCAAGGTGGAATACTCGTAACATACTAGTGACTACATCTAGGGAGACCTCTTGCTCCTGACACGATGCAAGGGCATAGAATCGATTCTGACGCTAACCACCACCCGCACTAGTGGAGGCACCCTGCTAAGCTGAGTGTGCTGGTGGGGCTGCTGAACTAGTGGCTTGGTCTCGACCTCTACCATGGCCTGTCTAGCTTATGGACAATCTCTAAGCATATTTCTGGGCTTCCCACACCCAAAAAAAGCACCAGTACCTGCTAAGCACTGTCTAGTGTGCCTTCTGCCACACCTATCACAACCTGGAATACTGGGCTCTACAGGTCTGCTCCCCTAACCTCAAAAGCCTGATGCTCGATCTGGACAACACACTTGCTACTTTCGACGCTGCAACTGATGATCTCTGGTGGGACTGCTGACAATGCCCACTGCCATGCCTCTATTAGGAGAACCCAAAACTATCGGTCCTAGCCCTCTTGGCCTCTCCTCCTACTCGCGCACCTGTATCGCCTCTATCTGCTGGGCATACAGAACCAATCACGAGAAGTCCATATCCTGATGAAGCATAACAATTCTGCAATCCTTGACCAAGTAGTCCGCTATCCCATGTATGAACCTGCTCACTCGACTGTCATGTTGTTCTGCCTTAGGTTGACAAATTTAGCTTCCTTGATCTCCCTCGTCTCTCGGGGAAAGAACCAATCCAAGAACGCGGTATAAAAGTCAACCCAACTAATGGGACCCGCTCCAACTGCCTTGCTATCCTTCCACTGTCTGAACCAGATATGGCAACCCCTTTCAACTGATAAGAGGCTAGGTCTGCACACTCCTTCCCTATCACCCCCATAATTTGGGTAATCTTCTGGATTACATCAATAAACTCGTATGGATCTCATCCACCTTCAATCTAAGGAACTCCATAGGGTTAATCCTAAGAAAGTTCCTGACTCTTGCCACTGCCGCATTCCCATTCTGGGGAACATGCACTACCGCTTAGTGGTTGACCTGGGCGGTAATTCCTATGCCAACATCTAGATGGCTGCCCTAAACTCAGCATGGGCAACCTGCTCGGGTACATGATCCTCGGGGGATGGTGGGGCCTACTGGTGCCCATCTCTATTGCTATTCTCATGGATAATTCTATTTTTGTTCCTTCTTTGGTTAACTCAGCGAGGAGGCATGATTCTGCAAACGTATGTAGCATGAGTTAGAAGGATAGTGAGACATTTCATCACAGGATATAGATCATGAAAGAAGGGAAATTTCCGAAAAAATTTCGTAGCCTCTCCGTCATAAGTGTGGCATGCTTCACACTCATGAAAAAGACTCTATTTAATATGGCTTTAAGACACTCTAGGACACTTGAAAATCTAATGCTCTGATACCAAGTTTGTCACGACCCGAACATAGGCCCAGATCTTTACATGGAACCTAGAAACATAAATGGCTCCAAGTCAACCCACGGCATGAACATGAAAACTAAAGCTCAACATAATAAAAGTGGAAATCTAACATTTGAAATTTGCGGAAGGCTGAAAATTCAATAACAATCTTAACGATGGAATACATAACATAGATCTGAAGCTGAATACATACTATGTCTGATAAGCCTCTATAATCTAACGAGTTGATAGGATAAGACCCCAACTAACTCACTAATAAATAGAAACTGAAAGTACTGGTGGTAAACTGATGATAAGGTCCTCGAAGGATGAGGACTCACAAACAAGCTGGATATGCTAGCTCTGAGAAATTGGCTAGCGGTGGGACTGTACCAGAACATCTAAGCCTGTATCATGAAATGATACAACATAGAGTATGCGATCAGTATTTGGAATGTACCGAGTATGCAAGGTAAGTAAAACTGCTAAATAAGTAAAACTAAAATCATGCATATCATGAAATATTTCAATATAAGATTCTGAGAGTAAGGCTTGCATGCTATTATCTGAAAACATGATTGNGAGTAAGGCTTGCATGCTATTATCTGAAAACATGATTGAATATCATAACTAATTCAAATGACCTAAAGCTGAAACTGATAATCATAAGTAAAATTGAACATTGGGTCAAACCTGCTGAAAACATAATATCATGACTGATGAACATACATAACTGAAATCATGAGAAACAATGGGAGACTCATCATATAACCGACATTACCATGATAGAGCTTATGTGGTACTGACTATTACATTCAAGTGGACAGAGTCATCCAAAACCTTGTTAGGGCTAAGGGCGCTACAATGATATCGATATCAAGTTGAAGGCCCCTCGGGGGCAGGGAAGGCTCACAAAGGAGGTCCTAAAAAAATCTGAATATACCTATGTTGGCATGTAGTTCTGAGGCACAGGGTTGACTGAACCCTTAACCTACTTGGTTCTAGACACTACTCCTAAAAACATGCATATGCTCTCCGTCGTTTTTCAACGAAGTTGAACCATCATCTTGCGACGAAGTTGAATCATAATAGTACATGCATAATTTGAAAACATATTCTGAGGAGCCTCGGCTTAAACCATACCACAAGCTTAAAAGTGAGAGTCTAGACTCCAAAACCATGTGATAATCTAATAACATGAAATTGAAGTAAATCATTAAACATACTTGATCATATGGGCTTGCCCAAAATTGTACATGCTTTGAGATAGTTAAAATCATTGATATAAACATGGGTAATTTGAAATCATACTTTCATCATAGATATTTCATCATACTTGAAAACATAGATCATAATCTTAACTCTTCATGAACATTCATAATTGGGCATCATAATTGTAAGACTTTGAAATCATAAATTCTTCGTTGAAATCATGATAAAACATGTCCATGAATCTTAAAACAACATTAGAAACAAGAATAAGATTTACCCATGATAGGTACTTAGAGAATTTCACAAATTGGATTAAAACCGCATAGATTCATCAACCTAGAATTTCATGAATCTAGAAGAGGATTTGGGCATGGAAGTGAAGGAATACTCCCATTCATAACCCTACATACCTGGGTAATCTAATATTACACTCCTCCTTGAAATCCCAAAGGAATTGGAGAGTTCTAAGCTTGATCTTCCTTAGGAATCCTCTAGCTTGCATGCATGGGAGGGAATAGGTTGTAACAGATTTAACCCTCTTAAAACTCTCCTAATATGATCTTAAAACAATGTAGTTTAGGGCTTAGAATCTTAGAAATTATGAAAATACCCTGACTAAAATATAGGAAAAATGCACACTGCCAGTCATCACGGGCCTCACCACGAGTCGCATCATGAAGTAACGACTCGTGGTCTCCACTTGTGATCACCACTGGTCACCTGGAAAACTTACTGGATTCTCACCACGGGTCCATCTCATGACTCGTTACAAGCCACCACGAATCGTGAGGCAACCCGTGGTCACTGAGTCTCAACCACTAACTTTTCCCTCTGAAACCTTCCACAACTTCATCCGACGACTCGTGGTTTCCTACCATGGGTCGTAACTGCACTCGTGCTTCACCTCCCCCATGACCCTTACCACAAGTAATACCCACATACCACGACTTGTGGTATGACTTGTGGTCTAGACACCGAGACTCCAGGTCTTCTTCACGACTCCTCCTACGACCCGTTACTTGATCTCACAACTCGTATCATGAGTCGTTCTGGTGCAAGTACAGATTTTCCTATTTTCTCTTATTCAACCCTCAGGTATAATATTAGGGACTTTTGGGGTATTGCAGTATGATGCTAGTGTTTCATCTTAATTTTAAGTTGCAAACATATAGTTGCAAATGTGGGTTGTATTTCCTTACTTCGATTTTGCTTGAAAAAAGGAAATTAAGGTATGGGTGAGGAAACAATAATGGGTATTTGGGTGGTACTCATGTATGGTTGGGCTAGACATAGACAAAACCCATTATTAAACATCCATTAAGGATTGGAGCTACAAATAGTGAATCCATACCCAAGATGATGTGGTTATTGTGAAAAAGAACCTTGGGATTTGAGAAAACCCAAGGTACAAGACATCTAATTGGTTGAGAAACTTAAGATGCTGCTTAATCCGCAGTTAATCATATTTTTGAGTAAATATAGGAGCAAAAAATAATTCCAACCCATTGAATCCCTTATCTACATCAAACCCTAGTAGTCTCTCCTTTGGTCTTTTTTATAATTTTCCCTGTTTTTAGTGTTCAATTCCATATTTTATTTTATGAATCGTGATTCCCCCAATTTTCTCTTATTTGTCTTGCAATATTGATGCGAATTAGTTGTGTGATCAGCTGACATTCCTTGTGGGATTTGACCCCGACACTCGTTGGTTATTTGTTTTGATACAACAATTGTTTACGCTCTTTCATAAAGAAGGGTGCAGTTTAGATGTTATCAAAAATGACGTCGTTGCCGGGGAATATAGTTTGATAGCCTCTTGTTATTGTTATTTTGAATTGATCTTGCATCTTAATTAGTTTGACTTTACAATTGTGGTTGCTGCCTTCTAGGTTGAATTTGATATGAGCCAGCACTCACCAGAAGGAGAAGGTTCGGTGGATGGGCATATGGATCAAGAGGATGTTGACCCCATGATGTCCGATGTAGCAGGTGAAATTAGCCTACATCCTATGATAGGAAATGCAATTTTCCATGTGATGAGTACAATGTTGCACTTGCTTCAAATGAAGGGACTCTTCGAAGGAATGCCCAATGAGGATGCAAACAGGCATCTCCACAACTTCTTGGAGAATTGTCAACCCTTCAACATTACAAATATCACTCAAGAGTCAATAAAATTGAGACTCTTTCCATTTTTACTCACAGGGGAAGCAACCACGTGGTTGGAGGAGTTGCCTCCCAGATCTATTACCTCTTGGAATAAACTCACGGGGGCATTTTTGGATAGGTTCTTTCCTCCCTCGAGGATGTTGCAGCTAAGGGATGAAATTACTAATTTTTGACAACTTTCAGGGGAATAACTCCATGAAGCATGGTTGAAGTTTAAGAAAAAGGTAGCCATTTGTCCAAACCATGGCTTACCCGATAGGGTTCTACTTCAAAGCTTCTACCGATCATTGGATTCTATCAATAAGTCCGTGGAAAATAATTTGGCTGGTGGATCCATCATGGGTCAGCCCTATGGAGTAGACAAGGAATTACTTGATAGAATTATGAAGACTAATCGAGCATGGCATACTAGAGAAACAGAGGTATCTTCTAGTGTTATTGCCCCAAATCTGTTGAGTGCGGAATTGATGAAGAGAGATGAGGCTAGAGTTGAAACTCTTGCCAAAATGATGACCCAGCTAGAGTTGATGGCAAAACATGTGATGGGAGCTGGTACAAAGAGTGTGAATTCTGTGGATTCTCAACCTTATAATCTGTTTGATGATGATACTTGACCCCCGAGATATTAGAAGGGGTGTCAATACATGTCAGGCCAATTGGGGGGTTCTCGCCCTGGATATAAAGGTGCCAATCAAGGCCCTTGGCGCCCAAGGGAGGAGAATCAAGGTTGGAGAAACCATGATAATCTTGAATGGGTGGAGAGAAATGATCGATGGGGGAATAGAGAGAAATATCGTGAAGGAGAGCGATATCACCGAAGTTCTAACCCTTACGTACATCCCCCAAAAGAAGAAGCACCTCAAGGAAAGCCTGGGATGAGTGATGTAAGAAGTTCAAAGATTGAGGACACGCTATCCCAGTGTTAAAGAAAGTATAATCCATGACAGCAAGGTTAAAGAGTTGAAAGGGGAGGTGTCTAACCTCGCCCCAACCGTGAGCTCCTATTCTGTTTCAATCAAACACCTCGAAGAGCAAATGAACCGTTTGTAATGCACAAATAAACCCTTGCATGAAGGGTGCACTTCCTAGTGATACATTCCCAAACCCAAAGAAATATGGTCACTGCATGGCAATTATGACTAGGAGTGGTAAGATATTGAAAGATCTGGGAGTGAAGCCCAGGGATGTTGATACCACAAAGGCAATTGATGATTATGTGTTGAATGAGGTGTCAAATGCACCAAGTGTTGGTGATGATGAGGAAGAAAAAGATGAGAGAGATGTTGATATGATGCCCTCGGATAATGTTCATATGAAGGTGGGCATGAAGGCCCCTAATGACAAGGACTATAAAGTAAGAGTTCCCCCGCAATATCCACAGCAGTTGGCCAAAATGAAGAAGGATAATCAATTACAAAAATTCATAGATATGTTCAACAAATTATCTATCAATTTACCACTGGTGGATGCTTTGATTCAAATGCCAGTATATGCAAAATTTATGAAGGAACTCCTGAAGAAAAAGAAGGTGGTGGACATGGGCACCGATGAGGTGACCCATCATTGTAGTGTTGTGATGACTAGAAAACTTGCTCCAAAATGTGAAGACCCTGGGGCATTCACCATTCCTTGCACAATTGGCTTGTGCATGTTCAACAAGGCTCTGTGTGACCTCGGTGCTAGCATCAATCTCATGTCTCTCATGATATTCAAGAAACTCAGGCTAGGGAGTCCCAAACCTACCTCTATGAGGCTGTTGATAGCGGATAGGTCAATAAAAAGACTTGTGGGAGAGCTAGTTGATGTTCTTTTGAAGGTGGATAAATTTATACTCCCAGCTAATTTCATTGTATTAGATTGTGAGATAGACATCAAGGTTCCAATTATCTTGGGGCCACCTCTAATATCAATGTGAAGGGCTTTAATTGATATGGAGCTTGGGGAGTTGAAGTTCCGAGTAGGTAGTGACAAGGTCATCTTCAATGTAAGTCAGCCTATCAAGCCCCCCGATAAGTGTAAGGTCATGGCAGTGCTCGATGGTAAAGACGAGAATTATGCATCTATGGATGATAAAAGTGAATCAAAGGATGACCCTCTGGAGTGCTAGATATTGGGAAGGTATCAATCGTGCCATGATATTAACTAAGGCGCTTCTTGGAAGGCAACCCAAGTATTTTTATCTTGAGCATTTTGATGTTTTGTTGCTTTTGATTTTGTAGGTAGCTTGGATGCACAGACAATAGAGAAGAAGAATAGGGTAGAAACGGTGTTATACCAACAAAATGTCGGTGCCAACATACAAAATGCTGCCCTATCACAGGTAATGAATAGAAGAAGGGGAGAAAAGATAGGAAATCAGTGACTCGCCGGTGGAACACCGGTACCAATCTGCGAACCTCCAGTGAATCACCGGCTCCAAATAGTGCACCTGAAAGTTGGAATGTATTCAGCGATCCAACCGGTGAATCTTTGGTGACAATATACAACTCGTCGGCCAATCATCGATAGATTACCAGTGAACTAGAAAGGTATTGGGCACTGGCCTCAAAACCAGTGAACTATCGGTCCCTACCGGCGACCGCCAGTTAAGTGCAGGTGTAGGTAAGTTCATCTTCTAACAATTTGTTAACTGCTCCATGGATTGACCAAACTTGGTATTTAAAAATACCGATCAAAACCCCTCCTAATCCCCCCTCCTAATCCCTATAAACCCTTTCTTCCATCTTCCCACTTCCCCATTACACCTTTTTCACTTTCTCATACACCACCTTTCCGCCTTCCCACCATTAAACCCACCTTTTCACCTACCAATCTCCTTCACTCCTTCTCTCCTATAAAACCCACACTTCATTCCCCATTTTCACCACTAGTCACTCTATTCTCAAATACACTAAGGCAAGAAAAAGTTTTGTGGAGCTCCTTTGTGCAAGCTTTGATCTTTCTCCTCTCTTTGCTCTAAAAATCCATTTGGTACTTAGCTCTTCCTCTATTTTTGATTATTGAGTTAAAGATATGGATTGTTGTGAGCTTGTAAAAATCAAAATACCCCCACTCATGTCTCCCCATTACCCTCATGATTGTGCTTGTGCTACTTTGCTACTATTCATTATGTGGGTTTGTGGGGGTAGTGACATAATGTTGACTTCCAATGTGGGTCTTCTTAATGAAAAAATTATTTCTTCTTAGTGTGGTTGATTTTAGTTGGGGGTGAAGTCTGAGTAGCCCCATGTGTGCTTAAATTACACAATTTGCCCGATCATAGATAGTGTGACATCTTTCTTAAGGGTAAATTGTCACTTTTATTTCTTTAATGTTGCAATGTTGAGTGGGTGAGTTTTGAATCTAAGTATATTTCCATCTCAATAAGTCTGGGAGGAATTTCTTTGCCAAGCATCCACTGGCAAATGGCCAGTCAGGCCCGACAAAACGCCAGATGAAATGCAGGTCGAGTTTCAAGGCTTAAATTCACTGCCCCAGACCTGCGTTACACCGGAGTTTCGCGAGTTGAGACCAGCAAAACACCGGTGTGTCACCAGATGATGTTGGAAGTCTCAGTGTTTTGCATGGTCCGGTAGACAATCGGCGATTTGTGGATCCTCATCTACGTTTTGCTGATGTCTCGCCTGCACTTCCACTACTTCACATCTCAAAATTCTACTTTTTTTAATCCAATTGTTATAATTCCTTGACTTAGTCTAGAATAGATATTATTTTTTATTTTTTTTATTTTATTTTCTTTTATTTTCTCTTAAGCAAAATTACAAAAAGAAAATATTATTGTTTGGCACTAAACATGGTTTTTTCAGAATATGACTTCATCCAGGAACCCAAGCAAGGGCAAGGCCCTAACCTTCTCTTCCACCAAAGGAAAGGGGGAAGCAAAGGCATCTGCAGCACCAACCAACTCTAGAGAGGCCATAATATTCTATGTGCCTGACATGAAGGGGCACTATGTTATTTGCAAGGGCCGCTCAATCAATGTTGAGAAGCGGTTTGACTTGGTGGGGCTGCATGGTGACATCCCCAACATCACCACTCAGTTCCATGACTACCAATGGCATGCTTTCACCAATCCATTCCCAGATTACTACCCCAACCTCATCCTAGAATTTACGTCTCTTACCAAGCCAGGCAAGAGAGTATGCATCATAGGGGTAAGGTGGATGAATTTCCCTGCCTTCCTTTAGTTAGGGTGAAAGGTGTGGAGGTCGATATCACTCCAGCGGCCATTAATTCTCAATTTTTGGAGGATGAGATTGACACTGGCTCAAAATATACAACCCAAATTGCTGATAAGGAGAACCAATTCCGCTGGATAGCTCCAGTTACTGCTGCAGTCACACCTTTATGGGCCACCATGGGAGGCAATATTTCTCGCCATGATCTTAATTTTGAGGCAAGCTATGTTGGAATTCATTTGTGGAAGCATCATACCTTCCAAGAATGGGCAACGAGTTAGTTTAGAAGCAGTTATCCTCAACACCTGCATCATGACAAGGGTCCCCATAAATTTTGGGGAAATTGTGGCTATGAAAATGAAGAGAAAAACTAGGCAAGTTGGCACCTCAATGCCATATGCGATGCTCATAATTCAATTATGCCTGCAAGTTGGAGTGCCACTGTTCCCAGATGAAGCCCCAAGCTCTTCTATCGGTGTCCTTATGGTGGATCCCAAATGGGACGTTGATGTTCCCAAAAGCAAGAGGAAATGGTTGCAAGATTTTGATGTCCCAGAAGGATCCATCTCCCATGGTTCTGAGAAAACCCCACTGGCTCCTAATCTTAATATGCCACACCCAGAGGCATCGGGACAAGCTTCAAGCAAATCCCCTCCTAGGAGAGCCTCACTCCCTTACACATCTTCCCAACCAAGCAGTCTCCACAAGCTTGAAGAGATGACTAACTATCATGAGAGCCATCTTCAGAAGTTGGCTAAAAGTCTCCCTGCTCTTATTACCCAAACAGTGAAAAAGAGATGAAGTCCATGTATGAGAGTCTAACCAAGTTATGCAAACAGGTGGATGTCATGGAGGGTGTTGTCACTTCACTCCATGTTGAAGTAATGGAATGGAAGAGTTGTACGTCCATGGAGGTACCCAACATGAGCGCCCTTGATGCAGCAATGGCTGCCCCTTCTACAGTCCGAGGCCCCTTTGACGACTTGTTCGAGGGCTTGGGGGATGAGGCGGAGAATCTAGGCAACGAAGGCCTAGATGGGGATAATGATGAGGATGACGACGAGTGACCAACACAGGGAGTTCTCTCCCTCTTTGTTTGTATGCATATATCGGGGACAATGTAGTATTTAAGTTGGGGTGGGATGAGTGTTCCTTTGGTGGTGGTCATTTGTTTTATTTATGATTTGATGTGGCCCTTGTTGGGCTTTTGTTTTTTACTTGTGAGGAGTTTTGAGCCTTTGTCGGGCTGATTTTAATTATGTTTGATGATTTCCCTTGTTGGATTTTTTGTATTTTTGAAGTTGTGAATGGATGAATAGAAAAATTATCTTTGTTATTAGTGCCAATGAATGGATCTTTGTTATTATTGCCTAAAGTTTGTGACCAAAGTTCGGTTTTTGCCTTTTTAAATACTAGGTAGTAATTAAACTCCAAAGGTTTTCTTGATACCACGGTTCTTTCCCAAGGAGCAATTTCTTTTTCTTTTTCTTTTTATTGTCAAACCGGGTTGACAATTCCCAATGGTAGATTGAGAGGTGACTCTCTTAACGGAAAATTCCATGTCTTTCTTTGAGTCTTATGTGAAACTATTTTTGAGAGGTACCACCAAAAAAATTTTTGTGGCATGACAAATGAATTTGAAAGAAAAATGGGCATTTGAAATGGGAAGTGTAGCAATCTCTTGTCATACATTGCATATTCCCTGTTTGGCTTGTATTGCATGCTCTATTGTCTTGAATAAAAATCTTGTGATAATAATGAATTGTGTGAACTCTTTTGGTGTGATGTCTTGTGTGGTAAGGTCATATGAATGAGTCTCATGCATCTTTGCTTATCTAGAACTTGCCCTAAGTGTGACTCAAGGCGAAATCCTAGATATAGCTACACTTAGAACGGGATTTTAGGATTTTGTTTGACTTGTCACTTCACCCAAAATGACCTCTAAAAATGTCTTCCCTTGCTAAACCAATATAGAGCCTTTGGACTGTTTGTTCTTGAAAACCACATTATAAGCCAATGTCTCTTTGTAACCCTCTTCTTTGGCACCCATCCTCGCTAATTGCTAGTGATGAATGAAAGAAAATAATGGGGGCTTAAAGCCCAAGACATAGGGAGAGATAAGAAAATCGATGGAAAAGAGGCAAAAAGCTTATGTTTGGGGGTTTACAAGAAAGAGAGAAATCTAATGAGCTTAAATGTGAGGTGGCATTGTGATCAAAATTAATGAAATGACGAGTTGAGAAACCTGGAATCATCAAAAAGATAAAAAGAATAATGAAATGGTGTTACCTCTTGCTTAGATGAGGCTTAATTTGAGAACCAAAGGAGCTACAAGGAGGACTTTCGAGAAATAAAAGATGAAGATGATTGAAAAAGGAGGAATAAGGCAGAGTGATCTAAAGAAGTTGATGGGAGGTTAAAAGTTTTCACAAAAAGGTATTAGAGAGGTTCTAGTCACTAGAGCTAAATATTTGTTCTACCCTTACCCCTAGCCTTCATCATGACCTACAAGTCCTAATTGATTGTGAGTGTAGTTGCTTTGCATTAGTGGCAAGTTACACGAAGGGCAAGCCTATGGGTAAAGTTGTGTGCATGGAGATTTCTCTTGTGAAAGTATCATCTTATTCTATAATTCCTTGTGTGTGCATGGGTTTATGATAATGAAAGGGGATTCTCTCTTGTAGTGAGTGGCATCACTCCCTTTGAAGACATGCTTGCATTGATGTAAAGATGTGATTGAGGTATGACCAGTGTTAGCTTCAAATATTTGAGATGCTATGCGTGTTTGATTGGATAAACCATGCCCTTATTTTGAAAAATGAAAGCAGTTGTGAATCATGCCTATGCATTGTGGTTGCCTCTTGAAACTTTTTCACCTTTTTTTAGGAGGGGTCATTTCTCTTTATCTTTGAGTTGGTGAGCATTTTCAGGTTGTCTTAGGTTCAGTGGTCCTTGATGCATAAATTCATATTTGACATGCTATCCATTTGCTCAATTGAAAAGTATTGCATTACTTGAGGACAAGCAATGGTTCAAGTTTTGGGATTTGATGAGTTGGTAATTTACCAAATCATTAGGCTCTTAAACATGAGTTTTTACTTTGTTTTCAAGTCAATTAGGTGGATTTTATGCCTTTTCTCCTTGATCCAAGTAGGTACTTAACTTGAATGGAGAAAAGCATGAAATTGAGCAAAAAACATAGAAATAAAGTTTATGACCGGTGCTCCACCGGAGGACACCGGCGAAATGCTGGATTGATCGCAGTTGCCTACTGTCTGGAAGAAGGTTGGAGACCGGTGGACCGCAGATGAGCTCCAGTGAACCGCCGATACCAGTGCCGAATAGCCAAAAACCTCACCGTCCTTCAGCATGAAATTACCGATGTTTTGCGAACCTACACCGGCGAATCACCGGTGAATAAAAAGTGAGGCCCGTCAGCCAGGGGTAAAAATGTCAAACACAAAAAAAGAGGAGTAGTTCTGTACTCTATTTTTTTTACCTCTCATTAAAGAACTAAATATTTCATTCTAGAAGTATTGATTATTCTATTGCTTTTGGCTTGTATAGAAAGTAGAGAGAAGTAGAAAGAGAAAGAGTCATCTTCTTCATTGAGAAGGTAGAAAACTCCATTGAAGTTCAGACCTTGCTTGAATTTCTCTAACTCATGTTTTTGAATGGATATTGAATTTTTTTTAAATGCAATGTCTTACTTTACTTACATAAGTAGCTAAATTATTTTTGAGAGGTGTGTGAATGATTAGGGTTGATTTGGGTTGGTATTGTGTATTTGATGTTAGATTTACTCAATTAGTATGGTAGTTAGTGTTTTTTTTTAATTTTAAGTTGAAAACTCATAGTTACAAATGTGGTTTGTATTTCCTTACTTTTATTTTTCTTGAAAAAGGTAATTAAGGTATGGTGAGGAAACACTAATGGGTATTTGGGTGGTAATTATGTGGGGTTGGGCTAGACATAGCAAAAATCCATTATTACACATCCATTAAGGATTGGAACTAGAAATAGTGAATCAAGACCCAAGTTGATGTGGTTGTTATGAACAAGAACCTTCGTATTTGAGAAAACCCAATGTATAAGACATCTAATTGGTTGAGAAACTTAAGACTTTGCTTAATCCGCAGCTAATCATATTATTGAGTAAATATAGGAGCAATTAACAATTCCAACCCATCAAAGCCCTTATCAACATCACATCCCTAGTAGTCTCTCCATTGGTCTTTTCTATACTATGCCCCTATTTTTAGTGTTCAATTCCATATTTTATTTTATAAATCTTGATTCCCCCAATTTTCTCTTATCTGTCTTGCAACATTTATGCGAATTAGTTCAATTTAATAGATGACTATTATGTGATCAACTGACATTCCTTGTGGGATTCGACCCTGTCACCTGTTGGATTATTTATTTTGATACAATGACTATTTAAGCTCTTTCGGAAAAAAAGGGTGTAGTTTGGACGTTATTAGGAAGTCAAACTTTAATTGAGTAATTAAACATGTCACGAATTTCTAAGTATGATTGTTGGTCTTTAGGCACTAGTTTTGGTAGAGGTAATTGTAGTAGGTTATGGTTTATAAGGAGTTAGACTTTAATTAGTAATTTCTTGTATTGTGGTTTAATGGGGAAGAATGTATTGGTCTTCGAACCTTGGTGGTGGTGTAAATACTATATTTGATCATATTTGTAGGGAATATTGATGACCATATTCGTGACTGTGAATGCATGTTGAAGTGATATTATATGAATTCATTTGTATCCCTGAGTTTTCATATGTATCGATGAGGTAAAACATGTAAAATATGTTGGATTGTGTTGGCAAATATGCCTTCTATATTGTCCTATTATTGACTAGATAACTGTGGAATTACTTTGACGCTTGTTGACTTGTATATCTCTCAAATTGTAATATGTGTTGACTGGCTGAATAATGTGTTCATGATATGGGACTTATAGAGTATTATATCCTTTTAATTGTCATTTGAGTTGAAGGAGATAATAGCCTATGGAAAGGTGATTGATATATGTTGGGGGATGGGGTGATAGAGACCCATAATTGGTATGAGTACATAGACAGGTATGATATAATATTCATATGGCTAGGAGTATAGGTAAGAATACATAGACAGGTATGAGATGATGTTCATACAACTGGGTGTATAGTATATGAATTTCTAGAGTCCCCTTCAGATCATGACTGAAAGGGCAATGTAAGACTCTCTAGCAAATGTGTATAGTGTTTATAGCATAAACAGTGTTGTTACAGTTATATGACAGATATGTGCAGTTGTGTTCAGATATGAGTACATAGAAAGTTATAATATGATGTTCATATGGCTAGGTGTATGGGTAAGAGTACACAGTCAGGTATGTTATGAAATCCATATAGCTGGGTGTACAAATATGCATACACAGATAGGTATAGTATGATATATATGTGGTTGGGTGTATGGATGATGAGGTTCCTAAATATAGCAGAGATCGGTATAGGTATGTGATGACATACATATGGCTAGGTGATAGGGATACATAATAGGTACGGTACTGAGGTGAGTACAGAGATGGCCCTGTGAGAGTGCAAACACCAGATGATATGAGATATTGAGACAGGTTCATGTATTTGTGTATCTTGTGTGTTCTTAAAATTTTCATATAGTTTCGTATTGCTATGTGAAATCCTTGATGATTGATTTATTTAATTCTGATACATGGATGATCGCATTCTAATCGTATTGTGCTATTTTATGTGTGTTACTGGGTTGATCCTGATTGTGGAAATAATTGTGGTAAAACAAAGGTAAAATAATGGATAATCATAATAAGACGAATAAAAGAATGTTTAATTTAACTAGTACGACATTGTTACTGTTGTTGATGATTATTGTGTATGTATAGAATGATGGATTGTTGGGAAATTATGTGATCAGCGAAATTGAGTTATAGCTAAGACAGTACTACTGCAGCGACATTATTACTGTTGCAGCGAGACCGTGGCAACAGTTTTATTACCACTATTGCGGGCATAAATAGTGTGTAGGCCAATGTCGTTGTTGAGGTCCATTGTAATCACATGTATTCTATTAAACTATTTGAATAAATAGGGAGAATTTAAATTAATTATTGAGCATTGTGTTAATTATAATAATTGATCAATTAATTGCATATTAATTGTATGTTGTTGTGTAAACTAATTATTGTCGGCCGCTGATGCCTACAAGAATGTATGGTGTAGGTTGAAGTTCGTGATTGATGTGAGGATATTAAGCAATAGCTTCTGGACTTTTCCGCAAGCATAAGCTGTGTCTTTTAATTGTTGATTTCTAATGTAGTGCTCTTGTACCTATCTAGACCAGATCTTTGGGTGAGTCAGTTTTTTGGGGATTTTTAACGGTGTAATTCTATTGTTTATATTTTGTAAACTTATGAAATAAAGGTATTATTTGAATGAAATCTTTCCATAGGTTGTTTTTACAAAAAGGGGTTCTCCTATCGAAATAGAATCAAGTAGGTTCCCGCACGATTCGCCAATTTGGATCGTGTCAAGTTAGTATAAGAGAATCTAGGTTACCAATCTTACATGTGCAAGAGCAATATAGAGTAGACTCTTGTGGGTTAGTGTGTAGACGTCCACATCTAATCTTCAGGAAGCTACGAGGCGTTTAGGAAGTCTTTCCTTTTATTCTTTCCTATCATGCCATCTGAGTGCTTTGTTACTTGGTTTGAGTCCAATTGGTATCTGGAGGATTCCAATTAGCATCTCAATGGGCCCAATTGGCATCTATAAGATTCCAATTGGTATGTGATAATGGGAATTGTGAACGGATATGAAATGATTGATGAGTGAAACTTAGTAGTGATAAAAGTGGTATTTCTGTGAGTGTTATGCTTAGAGAGTTTCGCTGGCATGAGTTGTATCTCTCCGCAGCGAGAGGTGGACTGTCATAGCGGGTCCGCTGTAGCGGAAAGGCGACTATTGCAGTGAACGGTTGCTAGGCAGAATCCGAATTCCCCTGTTTCTAAATAATTTTGATTACGTCAAAAGCTATAAAAGTACGCATTCGTATACGGGGAAAATTGTGAGATTTATAACAGAAGGCCAAAAATAAGGTCATTGTCTGAGAATGCCAAAAAGGCAGCAGTACATACCAAATAGCATAATATAGAAATTATCCAAAACAAGCAACCAAAGAGAAATGGTTCAACATATGGCCCATCATGGGCAAGACAATACCGAGCTGAAAGTGGGGATTGGAGGAGGGAGATGCATTGCGAATCTGTCTAGCTGGACGCCTCATCGATACCATCGATGTGCTCACTGGCCTCCTCATCCTCTTTTCCCAGCAATGACGCCATTTTTTTAAAATGCTCAATACATCTCTCCCAATTAAGGGAGGTGGGAGTGATCATTGTCAGAAACAAATTCCCAATAGGTGTTGGATAGAATCCCATAGAGAATCAAACTAGATCAACCAAGAGTTGTAAAAATAAATCAATTTAGCATGTATCATTGTTTGAAATGTATAAAGAGAAATTGAGGTGGGGAAAGAGTGAATTATAAAATTTTACTTTCAAAGAAAAACAAGGAAAGTTTGATTGTTGCAAGCAATGAGAACGAACTAGGGATGTGCTTTTGACAGGGTATCAATTGGATTGGGTTTAATTAACTAGTATCATATATCAATTATAACATGAATAGCAATGGCTAAGGCTACACCTGATATTTCTCAACCACTTGGGTGAATTTTCCTTTCGTTTTCTCAAACCTCAAGGTCACACCTATCACTCCGCCACCAAAAACTTGAGGAAGAGCTAAGATATCTCTAGCCTTAGTCCTTTAATGGATTATGGAATGGGTTTTGACTATCTCTATCTCAATCCCACATATCCATAACCCAATTCCTCAGTAATGCATCCTCATCCAAATCTTACTCCTTATTTTCAAGCAAAAGTAAGATAAGAAAAGTAAAGTAATGTTTGCAACCATTAATTATAGCATTTAAATTTGGAGGAAACACTATATTATTTCATTATAATTGAATTTATGACTAAATCAACAACACCCAGTCCATTCTAAACCTCAATCATGCATACATCCCTAGTAACTAGATTAGCTACACATGGATGAAATTAAAGAGAAGATACCCATGGGTAATTCATTAACATTTTCATATTGAATAGAAATTCAAGCTTTCAAATATGCAACAATGGTGTACTTTTCTCATAATAGAGAAGAAGAAGAAGAAAAATAGTCACGACCTGAAGAAGAAAAATTTTCATGACCCGAGTTGAGACCCCGAATCGAGACTCGAAACCTAGAACCATGAATGGCTCCAAGTCGACCCATGGCATGAACATAGCGTCCAAGAGAATAAATTAATGGAAACTAATAAACTAAACGTGAATAAGCGGAATTCTACACACAAAATAACCATAAAAAGAATCAACACTGACAAGCTAAAATTCTACATACTGTCTGAAAAGCCTTTAACATAACTGATGAGTTGATGGGACTGCATCCCCAACTAGTTTCCAAAAGTATGTAACTAAAATAACAAAACAACAAACTAAACTTAATGTCCTCGGAAGATGAGGACTCATCAACACTGGCTAAAAGGACTAATATCGAAGCAGCACTAATGGTGTGGCTGAGTCTGATCTCTCGGATCTGTATCATGAAATGATACAACACAGAGTATGTGGTCAGTACTTTGAATGTAATGAGTTGCAAAGTAAGTAAAAAGGACTAATAAAATACGTAAGAGTATGGAATTTCAAAACATGAAGTGATAAGCATAATGTAAACATGAGGGCTCAAGTTTTTTAAAACCATTCATAAACTAGTCATAATAGTAATCATAAGAGGAACCTTGTAAATAATAACTTAAGACAAACTATCGTGATCATGATCATGCATAAAACATACGGAATAATGGGAGGACTCATCTTAACCGACACCATCATGATAAAGCTTACATGATGCCCCAACTATCTCGCTCAAGTGGGAAGAGCTGTCCCAGGCTTTCCAGGAAAGGGATGTAAATGGCGTGATATCATTAATAGAGACCCACCTAGAGTCCTTAATATAAACCTACATTGGCGCGTAGTTCTGAGACCATGGAGTTTACTTGAACACCAGGCCTACTTGGTGCTAGACATTGCTCCCAAAAACATGCACATGAGGGCTCATATAATAATCGTAAAATCATACATGAAGTTCATGGCTAGTTAAATCATAACATACTTGATCATACTTGAAATACATGATTAGCCATGAAATAAGAGCCCGTTAGTCAGCCAAAATCATAAATTCATAAGTCATGAAGAACATACATGCTTGAGAAGATCACCATACTTTGAGATTCATAAATTCATGAAGAGCACTGTAGGAAATCATATCATAAATTTAGGCTTAGAATAATAAACTTGACTTTTCATGAAACTTGCATAATTGGGCATAATTTTTCTAAAATTTAAAATCATAAATTCAGAATTGAAAATAGGTATATAATCTGCTAATAGATCTTAAAATGTGATTTGAAATATGAGAGGAATTGACCCATAATTAAATCATAGGAAATTTCATAAATTTGGGGTAAAACCCCATAGGATCATGTACTTGAATCAACACTTGAATTCATGAACTTGAGGAGAAATTTGGGCATGAGAGTGAAAGAAAACTCTTATTCATGGCCCTGCATACCTAGGTAAACTGATTCTTAACTTGACTCTGAAAGCCCAAGAGATTTGGAGGAGAATTGGAGAATTTCTAAGCTTGATCCTCAATGGAACCCTCTAAACTTGCATGCATGGAAGTTGAATGAATTAGGACAGGTTAAACTCCCCTAATACACTCCTATCAGGGCTTAAAATGACGTAGTTTAGGACCTAGATCTTAGAATTTACAAAAATACCCTTAATAAAAATTCTAGAAAATGGGCACTGCTAGTCGTCACGGCTCTCACCGCAAGTCGTACCATGAAGTGACGACTCGTGGTCACTTCTCATATTCACCACTGGTCGAAAGAATGAATTCCTGAAGATCACATCACGGATTCCTACTACGAGTCGTTACATGTCATTACTAGTCGTAACACCTATCGTGGTTGATCTTGAGAATAATTACGTGCCCAAGTGCTATTTTATAACTTAATCTTAGTCATGTTTGTCAATTTAATTAATTACATTCTCATGTGATTTTGAATATTTAAGTGCATACACTAATCAATGTGATTAGCCCTTTGTTTGCAGGTGAAATATGCTTAGGAAGGGCTTCATTTGATGATGCACGAGCAAGGAGCAAGTTTGGAAGGAAATAGAATAAGGATGGCAAGAAGATGTCAAGGAGAAGGCTGGTCGTATCAAGCGTTGTGCCACGCTATTCCTGTGTCGCGCTTAGCGCCCTGCTACACCACATGTGTGTGTGCGAGATATGGTGCCAGGGCATGCCTTGCGTGTTGCCAGCGTTTCACGCCTGCGGTGGAGCGTGACCACCTCCGTACCATGCTGAGATTTCTCCACAATAAGGGGTGTGTCACGCCCTAAGGGACCATGCTATGACATGCAAAAAATAATTTCCAGTGTGCATACGCGACACCTCCATGGCACGCTGCTAAAGCTGCGATGGGTAGCGTGTTGCAAAGAAAGTTCACCCACGGCTAGATTTTGCATATTTTCATTTACTATAAATTAAAACCTTAGCTTCTTGTTTCAATTATCACAAATTATTTGGAGAATAACGGAAAGGAGCGAAGGGAGAAGTGAAAAACCCTACCTAGGGTTCGTTATTTTTCATTTTCTTTTAACTACTCTTGTAAGATCATACTCTAATTATGTTTTTGAGTAATTGTATGAGCATGAGTGGATAAAACCCTTCCTCTAGGGTTTAGGCTACATTATATGATTGTAAATGCATGAATTCTTCTTTGGTTTGAGTTTTTAGTTGTTGTTTTGTCTTACATTCTTAGTTATTGTTTTTTTATGCTTGATAACCATGAAAACAAACCTGTTAAGCTTAGGTAAATCTAGAAAGAGTAACCCTAGTCTAGAACACAAGAATGTAGGGCGGAAGTTCTTGTATTTACGATAGGATTCGCGGTTAGGATAGAAATTATACCTAATTTTCCTTGCTTAGTTACTAAAAAGGGATGATAGCAAGACACCGATTTGGAATTTTCACATCACCACTCGTAGAAGTAGTTGTGAAACTAAGTCAGGTTAAATAATTAGAGGTACAAAAATCCATAATCAAGGGCACAAACCCCTTAAGCCACATCTACGTAGTTAAATTTCTCACGAATTAGGACGTCGCATCTCCACTCAACAATGTAGGTGTGAGATAGTTTGTTGTGTTTATAGGCTTGAAAGACCATGAACACTGCATTTTAACTATGTGAGAAAACAACTAAAGTTTTCATACTCGAACCATCGTGAATTGTAGCATACTCGAACCATTGTGAATTGTAGATTGCATGATTATCAGGCCTTAACCCTAGTTGCTTCTTGTATTTTTTTGCGATTGTGTTGAGATCACCTCTAGATTTACTTAAAAATATCCAAAATATCTTCTATTAACACTTGTAAAGGTTAAATTAATACTTGAACTTGAATATTCGCTAAATTAGTCCAGTCCCTTTGGGTTCGACATCCGGCTCTAGAAAAGGGCCATTGTATTACCTGTATGACTGCGTACACTTGCGCGTGCGCTGGGGCACAATCAAGTTTTTGGCATCGTTGCCGGGGACTAGCAGTATTTAGTAAATTTTTCTATATTTGTGCAAATTTTAATTTATGTAAGTGTTGAAAAACTTGGTCTTTAGTATGCTATTATTATTGCAGGTAATAGGTTGTCCTTGCAGAACTAGCAAGGAATAGAGAGCTGGTGGAACCTTTGTTGGAACCTGAACACCAACTACATTTGCTCAGGAGGAAAGGTCTAGAATGGAAGTTGAAAAGGTTACAAGAACAGTTACAACAACCTCCACCAGTTGAACAAGTAGAGTTGTTAGCTAACCGGATGGCAGCTCCACCAGTTCGCAAAGTGGAAATCCCACTAGTGACGAATGTTGCCTCCAGTATTCGCAAATCGGAGCCTGGAGGGAACTTTGAGCTTAAGCAACATATGGTGCAGCTGTTACATTCGAGTGGCCAGTTCATTGGGATGACTCATAAGGACCCACAGTAGCACTTACAAAATTTCCTAGAGATCAGTGACTATGTCCAACTAACACTCTTCCCATTTTCATTGTTGGGAGAGGCAAAAAGGTGGTTAAAGGCTGATCTACCAAATTCCGTTACCACTTGGGACGACCTAGAAAGGAAGTTCCGTATCATATTCTTCCCGTCAGGCAAGACTACCAAGCTCATAAGTGAAATATTAAGCTTTAAGCAGAGGTCGAAGGAGAACCTATATTTGGCTTGGGAGAGATTCAAGTCATTGTTGAGAGGCTTCCCCCATCATCTTTGTAGAGAGTCTAGACCCACATACAAAGATATTGTTAGACTTCGCATCGGGTGGGAAAGAACTATAGAAGACATATGATGAGCTTTACACTCTATTGAACAAGCTTAAGGAAATCCAGAGTGGCATAGTGAATCATCAAGAGGGGTAGGAAAGAGAGCAGTAGGGATGACAAAAGTGGATAGTTTCAATGCTTTAGCAGCACATCTAGCGTAATTTCCGCATCAGATGATGACTCAGTTCAACAAATTGAGTATGAACCAACCGCAGGGATAGGTGAATGCAATTCAGCAAGCTCCAAGTTGGTGTGAAATCTGTGGTAATAATGGGCACAATGTAGAATCTTACGGGGCCAGTCTTGAATTAGAAAATTTTGTGGGGAATGTTCAGAGAAATAATCAGAATTTTTTGAACACCTACAAAAAGAATTGGTAGAGTCACCCAAATTTTTCTTGGGGTGGCAATGATAGTCAAAGCTACCAACAACCTCGGTTGCAGCAGTATCAACAATAGAACAGACAGAATGGTGGCCAGTCGAGCAGCAGAAACATTGAGGAGATGTTGTAGAAAATTATGGCTACTCAAACCCAATTGGCAGAGATCAAGCATGGATGGCTTTAGATTTAGAAAATCGGCAGTTGGCAACCCTCAATATATAGAAGCATATGGGTCAATTAGCAGCTGCTTCGCACACCAAACCTCAGGGAGGGTTACCCAGTGACACAGATAAAAAAACCCCGACAGGTCAATGCCATCAGTCTGAGGAGTGGCAAGAATTGGCTAATACACCACCGAAGGAAAAGAGAAATGAGGTGCAGCTGGAGCTGCTGAGACAGGGTCCATCCACTGACAAGGGAGATAACCAGAGTGTTGTGCAACACAATGCACAATCATCATTATAGCCAACACATAGACCACCACCACCATTCCCATGAAGGCTCAAGAAGAGCAAGGAGGAAGAATGCTTTAAAAAGTTCTTTGATATTTTCAAAGAATTCACGTCAATTTTCCCTTACTTGATGTTTTGCAGGGAATGCCAAAGTACGCTAAATACTTGAAATATGTGGTGGCCAACAAAGTTAGGTTGGTGGATGTCCAAACGGTGGCACTGACTGAGGAGTGCAACTACTCGGTAATGAGAAAGATGTTGAAAAAGCTCAAGGACCCAGGGAGTTTCACCCTCCCCATACAAATTGGTCAAGCTGAAGTTATAAGGGTTCTTTATGACATAGGGGTAGCAGTAAATTTAATGCCTCTTATCTCTATTTAACACCCTGGGGTTGGGCCAGCCTACGCCAACACGAGTAATGCTGCAGTTGGCAAACAAGTCCGCAGTGGAACCAGAGGGAATAATTGAGGACCTTCTCATCAAAGTGGGTAAGTTCATTATACCCGTTGATTTCATCATACTTGACTTTAAAGTTGATGATAAGGTGCCCCTGATCTTGGGATGACCATTCTTGGCAACTGGAGGAGCCATCATAAATGTGAGAGCAAGTACCCTTAAAATAAGGTTCGATGATGAAGAAGAGCTCTTCAAAGTTTACCAAGAGATCAACCCACCCATACAATACAGAGATCTTTGCAAGATCAGTGTGTCGTCAGATGATAAGTGTGAGGTGGTAGATTTCATGTGTCCACTACTGCAAGACATGATGAAATTTCATCCCATGTCTGATGGAGGGCAAAAAATTGAAAAAGAAGATGGAAAAGAGAGGGACAAAGTGAAGGATGGTCCCTCTAAAATAAAGAAGAAAAGAAGATGGTTCTCGAAAGGGAACACCTGTTTGAGGATATCCTGAAAAGGATAGTCAACGTCGTGTCGTGACGTAAAATTAGGCGTTTCTTGGGAGGCAACTTAAGAGTACCACAGGTACACTTGCTTTTTAATTTGTGTTGTATTTTGTTATTTTTCACTTGTGTAGTGTTTTTTTGGTTAAAGACATATTTAGGGAAGTCTGAGTACCCATGAAAGTGAAAGCTAACGAGCATGACAAAAAGATGAGTGTGGGGTCGATGACCCACATATTTAAAAATAGAGAAAAACATGTTGTTAGGTAGGCCTAGAGGCCTCAGGAAGTATCTCTCAACCTTGTTTTAATTGTAATGGATGCTTTGGGGAAATAGCATATTTTAAGTGTGGGGTGAGGGAAATCTCAGAATTTTGTGCTAAGTTATTTCGGGTGAATGTGGTGTCAGGTATAATGTTTTTGTTGAAAAAAAAATTGAATTGAGCACAGATCACCCACCCTTTGGTTTTTCTTTTCGGTTCTTTTCCGAAGGGGGGCACTTTGAACTGAGAAATAAAAAATTTCATTTGTTTGTACATAACTTTTCAGTCATAGTTAGGGACTTTTCCCGATGATGGATAGATGACAACCGTCTTGAGGGAAAATTAGTTAATAGGTTTGTGTTCTGAACCCTTAGCTGATTGATAGCTCGGTGTTCTTGTTATGTTCTATTCATGATTGTGAGGTGAAAGTGTTGTAAATTGGGAAGCATGTTTAGCAATTGTATAACTCCATTTGAGATACCTAGGCTCTTGAATGTGACTCTATGTGCTTAAAGCATAATTCTGAATTCTTGTAATTAGCTGAGTTAAGAATCTGTTGAATTTGTCTTGTATTGAGTATGTGTTGTGAGTATAAGATTTTTGAATATTCCATGCTATTGTATAGTGTCTAGAACTTGCCTGGTGTGTATACAAAATGAAATGAGGGATGTCTATTGTAGGAGATGATTTAGGCATTTCTTTGAATGAGCCTAATTTTTATTCCTCTCTTTACCTACCTTGAATGCCTGATCCTAGTTAGCCCCATCGATCCTTTAGCCTATTCTTTGCTAGCCACAAAATAAGCTTAATCCTTTCTTTTCAATTGCCTTGAATTTGATCAAAAACTCCTATGCGCATAAGTGAAAAATGCAAGAGAGTTAAGGAGTGAGAAGTGGAAGAAGAAGGAAAAGAGTAGTTGTGGGAGTTGAAGAAAAAGCTAGAGGTGCACTTGTTTAAAAATGAATAATAGTTAGTACGGAGTAAAAGAAGAAAAGAGCAAAAAAATTGCTTAATTACTCCTTACTAATAGCTTAACTGTGTCTAATGAAATAGGGAAACAACGATGAACATGGGAGTTGGAAAGAATAAAGGTGAAGTAGGAGGATAGATATTCGTGTTTGAAGGGTGATGTATTAAAAGAGTTAAAGGAAGATAGTCACTATTACTGGTCAGAATAGTACCTACCCGTCCCCTAGCCAACATTACAAAATATTAAGTCCTACTTGATCCTACTTTCAACATTCCTAAATTAGTGGAGTAAAACACTAAAGGCAAGCTTATGGGTCAATACATGTTGCTTGTGAATTTTTTGTGAGAGTGAGCTTATTTCTTATTAATATACCCATACATGTTATAATTTGAAAACGGATGAGCGGAAAATTGGATATCTCTCTTGTTGTGAGGGCACATGGTTGATGAAGAATAAAATTCATGTCGGGTTTCTTGGTTGGTTAATTTGCATGAATTTGTTGAGTTTGAGAGTCGATTCTTCAGGCTAGGAAGTCTTAAAGTAGTTATATGTGATTCCTAATGGTTATATATTGCATGCTCTATTTTTAACTTGCTATCTAAAACAACCGTTGTATCCTTAGCTTGAATCGTCTTGCTTCAATTGGTTAGTGGTGAGTCCTTCGTGTTCATGAAATGTAATGCACTTCTTCGAGGATGAACAATATTTAAGTGTGGGGTAGTAATCTTGGGAATAATTACGGGCCCAAGTGTTATTTTATAACTTAATCTTAGTCATGTTTCTTAATTTAATTAATTACATTCTCATGTGATTTTTGATTATTTAAGTGCATACACTAACCAAAGTGATTAGCCCTTTGTTTGTAGGTGAAATACGTTGAGGAGGGGCTTTATTTGATGATGCACGAGCAAGGAGCAAGTTTGGAAGGAAATAGAATAAAGATGGAAAGAAGATGGCAAGGAGAAGGCTGGTCGCGTCAAGCGCTGTGCCACGCTATGCGTGTGCCGCGCTCAGCGCGGTGTGTTCAAGATGTGATGCCAGGGCATGCCTTGCGTGTTGCCAGCGTGTCACGCTTGCAGTGGAGCGCGACTACCTCCATTCCACGCTGATATTTCTCCATAATAGGGGAATGTCATGCCCGAAGGGACCATTCCATGACATGCCAACAACAATATCCAGTGTGCATCAACGACACCTCCGTGGAATGTTGCTAAATCTGCACGATGGGCAGCGTGTCATGGAGAAAGTTCACCCACGGCCAGATTTTTCATATTTTCATTTACTACAAATTAAAACCTTAGCTTCTTGTTTCAATTATCATGAATTATTTTGAGAATGACGGAAAGGAGCAAAGGGAGAAGTGAAGAACCCTACCTAGGGTTCGTTATTTTTCATTTTCTTTTAACTACTCTTGTAAGTATTGTACTCTAATTATGTTTTTGAGTAATTGTACAAACATGAATGGCTAAAACCCTTCCTCTAGGGTTTTGGCCACATGATATGATTGTAAATGCATGAATTCTTCTTTGATATGATTGTTTTGTCTTACATTCTTAATTATTATTATTTTTATGCTTGATCACCATGAAAACAAACTTGTTAAGCTTAGGTAAAAGCTTGAATGAGTAACCTTAGGCTAGAACACAAGAATGTAGGGATTAGGTTCGTGTCGTTACGATAGAATTCGCGGTTAGGATAGAAATTATACCTAATTTGTCTTGCTTGGTTACTAAAATGGGATGATAGCAAGACACCGATTTAGAATTCTCACATCACCACTCGTAGAAGAAGTTGTGAAGCTAATTCAGATTAAATGATTAGAGGTAGAAAAGTCCATAATCAAGGGCACAAACCCCGTAAGCCACATCCACGTAGTTAAATTGCTCACGAATTAGGACATCACATCCCCACTCAACGATATAGGTGTGAGACTAGTTTGTTATGTTTAGAGGCTCAAAAGACTATGAACACCACTTTTTAACTTTGTGAGACAACAACTGAATTTTTCATACTTGAACTATTGTGAATTGTAGCATTGCATGATTATCAGGCCTTAACCCTAGTTGCTTCTTGTATTTTTTCTCGATTATTTTGTGATCACCTCTAGATTTACTTAAAATTATCCAAAATCTCTTCTATCAACATTTGTGAAGGTTAAATTAACACTTGAACTTGAATATTCATTGAATTAGTCCAGTCCTGTGGGTTCGACATCCGGCTCTTATAAAGGGCCACTATATTACTTGTACGACCGCATACACTTGCGCGTGCGCTAGGGCGCATTCAGTGGTCACTGGGCATCTATTCTTACCTTCTCTCGATTTTTCCACGAGTTACATACCACAACTCATGGTTTCCTACCATGGGTCGTAATACCACTCGTGACAACCTATCCGTGACAACCTATCCATACACAAAACCTTCCGCATCATGACCCTCAACATGATTTATTTTTTCCCACAACGAGTTGTACCACAATACGTCCTTTCCAACCCTAGCATTCCTTGTGCCTCACTACGAATCTTGACCATGAGTCGCACCCACCCACCACAACTCATGGTGTGACTCGTGGTCTAAGCACACAACTTCAGCATCTCGCTATGACTCCTCCCATGATCTATTACTTCTCACAACGACTCGTAGCACGAGTCATTTTGACGAAAAAAATACAGATTTTTCTACTAAACGCATTTCCATTTCTCTCATCTAGTCTTAGTGTCACACCTCACCTTGGGAGGCATGACTGGCACCTAGTTCCACACTGGAACCTGGGCTAA
This sequence comes from Datura stramonium, assembly GCA_018107945.1. Classification (NCBI taxonomy): domain Eukaryota; kingdom Viridiplantae; phylum Streptophyta; class Magnoliopsida; order Solanales; family Solanaceae; genus Datura; species Datura stramonium. The sequence goes on from JACEIK010004797.1 coordinate 71,738, forward strand.
CCTAGATAGGCATATGCACCTCTAGTGCCTACTAGAAACTTAAAATTAAGAAAACGAATAGCTACATCTCGGCTGTAAACACAACCTCGACTCAACAAGGCCACACAACAAACCTACAAAGAAACAGCTAAACCAGTAGTCTTAATGATAAAAGGATCCTTTGCGAGCCAAGAAGACACCATGCTTTCTAAGTCATAGAATAAAAATACGCAATCATATAGCAACTACAGCCAACAAGGCTGCTAACTGAATGTTAAACTAGGCCCCACACAGCCAACATACAAAACATAACACACATGGACTCCACACGGCCAACAACAACCAACCAACAACTAGAAATTGTAGTTCATAAGCCTCTAAGAGTGGAATAGTGGTCGGTGCAGAGTTTCCACCTACCCAAAAGGTATACAACAAAAGAGTAAACCTTTCTGACTAAACTTCGGAGAAAAGGAGCTGACTGAACTGCTAACCCTAGATGATAGCTTAAGTGGTCCCGAACCACGTCTACCAGCACCTACAGGCAAGTATGTAGTGCCCTATGAATGGGCGTCAGTAAAATATGTACTGAATATGTAAGAAATTAATAAAAACTTAATAAAACTGATAAAAGAACTGAAAGTAATCAATAGGAAGGATAAGAGTTCAACCTAGGTAGCCTCACAATCTAAAATATAACTAGCAAGTAAATATACAAACAAGAACCTAACCGGGATCTCCTAAGCCTGGAAGGTACAATCAACACAGAATAACCTACCTGGGCCCCCAAAATCCCTGGAAAGAACCAAACAGTCTATATGCCATAAGTGACTGCAACAATGTCTTAGGCTAACCAGGCCCTCGTGAGTGTCGGTAATGTCATCTTGAGCATAGAAGGAGTTCATAGAAGACACCAACTTGGCTCGGAAGGCCTTACTTTAGTCCCTTCAAAAACTTAATAGCTCTGTAAGAAATTCAGTAGCTCATAAGAAATACAATAGCTCCAAAAGCAAACTCTAGTTCTGTAAATCATAGCAGCATTGTGGCTCCGTAAGTAATCTATAGCTCCATAAGCATTAGCAGTTTCATAGCTTCGTAAGAAAGCTATAGCTCATTAAGCAGTTTGCATGATTAAAAGTCCCTCCACTAATCACAGTGAGAGATCATACGAAATATGATCAACCCCTACCAGGGATGCTACGCTACAAACTCAAATCTATTCATAATGGTTAACTACAACATTCGTAATCTCAAGTTTCTATAGAAGTACAGGTCATATCAATGTTACAATTAGAATAAGTTGCCGAAAAGATTAGCCTTAACATACCTTAATCGTTGATTTCTGTTCACCCAAATAGTTCCAACCTGAAGCAGGTAAATCCACCAACTTGTAGCCCTTACGCTATGAGATAAGGCTATTTTCAATAATAGGAAAACTCTTAATAATGATATCTTTGAAATACATTAGCTACAACTCAAATGTTGTCCAATTCGGTCGAAAGCTTACAAATTCCCGAGATTTTAGAAGGTAGAAATGCGTACCTATCACTTCTAGCCTCTTAGGACGCAATTAGAAGTGATTTCTACAACTTTTACTCGGTGGGGTTTTGATACTCTGAGCGAGATTTCAACAAATAACTCTGTAGGGATGTTCCTCGTAGGCCTGGAACTCGTTATCCAAGACGAATTTCCATTTGAACAGAGTTTAATGGCGTAAATCAGCAAAAAAATGGATAAAAAGTTGGGAGAGAATAGTCATAGGGTCGTGGGTCTGTTTTAAGAAATGTTTGGAATGAATTTGGACCTACACTTAAACATATATATATATGAGGCGGTGGGCAAGGGGGCGCACTATGCCTCCCATCGCGCTAGGCCAGGGCGCGACGTGTCGGGCTGGAAGCGCGGCGCGGTGCCCAGGTTGCCCAGCCTCCTTCTTACTCGACACCGTGCTCGTATACTCACCCCCCGGGCCCTTTCTCGTATGGGTTGTACCCCAAAACTATCAACATATGTACACATGTGTCGGTTAAATAATAGAAACTTACAGGGTGTAACACTTAGGGACTTTCAGGGTATTACAATATCTCCCTTTTGGGAACATTCATCCTCAAGTGTAAACTAAACATACTGAAAAACTAGGGAAAGGAACTTAAATCTCAAATACTGAACATCTAAAGCTTAAAACTGATGGAGTGACTGACTGTGGACTTATATACATGACTGAACTGAATTCATGAATTACACATACATGCATTGACATAAAGAAAACTGAGACACATGAACTAAACATGAAACTGAATAGAGTACTAAGGAGTAAACTAATACCTCATGCTGGAACTGAGTCGGAAGGGAATAAATATGGGTATCTAGCTATCATATCTGCTTCGGCCTCGTACATAGCTTCTTCGACAAGCTAATTCCTCCAAAAGACTTTTTTCCGAAGGTACTTCTTTATTCCTCAACTTCCGAAGTTGATGATCAAGGATCTCAACTAATACCTCCTCATAACTAAGGTTATCCTTCACACCTATACTCTCCATTGGAACAACCAAAGTTTGATCACCAATGAACTTCTTTAACAATGATACATCGAAAACTGGATGTACCGAATCCAACTTCCCTAGTAGCTCCAACTCATAGGCCACCTTGCCAACACGCCTCACAATCCTGTACGTACCAACATATGGGGGATTGAGCTTCCCTTCCTTTTTGAACCTCATCACTTCTTTCATAGGAGACACCTTCAAAAACACCCAATTATCAACTTCAAATTCCAGCTCTCTCCTCATCACATTAGTATAGGACTTTTGGCGACTCTGAGCTACTTTTAGCCTTTTCCTTAGAAGATGATCTTTCTCCATAGCCTCATGAACTGAATCTGGCCCTATCAATGTAGCCTCACCTACCTCAAACTAACTGATAGGCGATCTATATCTCCACCCATAAAGAGCCTCAAACGAAGCCATCTGAATGCTGGAGTAGTAGCTGCTATTGTAAGCTTACTCAATAAGAGGTAAATGATCATCCAAACTACCTTTGAAGTCAAACACACGTGCTCTCAATCCTTGAGAGTCTGAATGGTCTGCTCGGCCTGACCATCCATTTGTGGGTGAAAAGTTGTGCTAAGATTGACCTGAGTACCAAGTCCCTTCTAAAACGATCTCCCAAACTGCGAGGTAAATTGAGTACCTCTATCTAAAATGATAGAAAAGGGAACTCCATGCAACTGAACTAACTCCCAAATGTACAATTTAGCATAATCCTTCGTTGAATCGATAGTTTTGACCAGTAGAAAGTGGTCTACTTTAGTCAACCTGTCTACAACCATCCAAATAGAGTCATACTATCAATGTGTGCGAGGTAACCCTGTGAAGAAATCCATATTGATCTCTTCCCACTTCCAAGTGGGGATGCTGATGTCTTGTAACACTCCTCTCGATTTTTGATGCTCCACTTTCACTTGTTGACAATTTAGACAGTTAGCCACAAACTTTACTATATCCTTCTCATGCCATTCCACCAATAGACTTCTCGTAGATCACGGTACATCTTGGTGGCACCTGGATAGATAGAATACTGTGAACCATGAGCCTTATGCAACATCCTCTTTCTCAAATCATCGACATCCAAAATACATAAATGACCTTGATATCGAAGTACACCATCTCCCCCTTAGGAGAAGACCTCTACCTTCTAATTTTGAACTGCTTCCTTCAACTTCACTAAAATAGGATCCTCATCTTGTCTAGCCTAAACCTCAGTCACCAAAGAAGATTCTGAAAAATTCTAAACAATGACACCACCATCCATCGAATCAACAAGGCAAACCCCTAACTATGCAAGCCGATGCACATCCTTCATCAACTCTTTCCTTCCATCTTCTCATGAGAAACACTCTCAATAGACAGTCTAATAAGGGCATCCACCAATATATTGGCCTTGCCCGGATGATAAAGGAACATTCATTTCATAATCCTTGAGCAACTCTAACCACCTCTTTTGTCGCAAATTCAAATCCTTCTAGGTGAAAACATATTGTAGGCTCTTGTGGTTCGTAAACACATCCACATGGACCCCATATAAATAGTGCCTCCAAATCTTCAATGCGAACACCACCGCTGCAAACTCTAGGTCATGTGTTGGGTAATTCTTCTCATGAGTCTTAAGCTGTCTAGAGGCATATGCAATAACCTTACCATACTGCACTAACACACACCTAAGACCAACCTTAAAGGCATCACAACACACAACGAATCCGTATGTACCCTTAGGTAGGGTCAAAACTGGGGTTTAGGTGAGTCGAGTCATTAACTCTTGAAAACTCTTCTCACAGGCATCCGACCATTGAAAATTGACTTTTTTTCTTGATCAACTTAGTCAATGGTGCTGTAATGGATGAAAATCCTTCAACAAACCTCCTGTAATAGCCAACTAAATCCAAGAAACTCCTGATATCCAAATGATTAACTGGTCTAGGAAAATTCTTCACTGCCTCTATCTTTTGATAGTCCACTTGCACACCCTCATTTGACACCACACAACCCAAATATGCAATTGAGTCCAACCAAAACTCACACTTGCTGAATTTAGCAAATAGCTAGCAATCCTTAAGAGTCTGTAGCACAATCCTCAAATGAGCAGCATGCTCCTCCTTACTCCGAGAGCATATGAGAATGTTGTCTACGAAGACAATCACAAACATGTCCAAATATGGCTTGAACACCCTGTTCATCAAATCCATAAAACTTGTAGGAGCATTCGTCAGCCCAAAAGACATAACCAAAAACTCATAATGACCATACCAAGTCCGAAAAGCTATCTTCGGAATGTCACTCTCCCTAACTCTAAGCTGATGATACCCGGATTTAAGGTCTATGTTTGAGAAGCACTTAGCACCCTGAAGTTGGTCAAACAAGTAATCAATTCTGGGTAGGGGATACTTGTTCTTAATGGTGACCTTTTTCAACGACCATTAGTCAATGCACATACAAAGAGAACCATCCTTCCTTGGAACAAAGAGAACTGGTGCACCCCACGGGGACATGCTAGGTCTGATAGATCCTTTATCAAAAAAAATCCTTCAACTGCTTCTTCAACTCCTTTAGCTCGACTGGAGCCATTCTATATGGAGGAATAGATTTGGGCTGCATATCCAGAAGAAGGTCAATTCCAAATTCAATCTCCCACTTGGGAGGGACTCCTAGTAGATCATCTAGGAAGACCTCCAGATACTCATACATTATAGGAACTGACTGGAGAGTCGGGGTTTCGGACGTTGCATCCTTAACCCAAACTAGATGGTAAATACATCCCTTTAAAATCATCTTCCTGGCCTTAATGTAG
>JACEIK010004797.1:77422-89214 GCA_018107945.1 Datura stramonium
GTGGCCACATCTGGAGAGACCTCTTGCTCCTGACGTGATGAGAGGGCATAAAACCTGTTCTGACGCTATCCACCACCTGCACTAGTGGAGGCACCTTGTTGAGAAGGATGTGTTGCTAGAGCTGCTACTGAACTAGAAGTCTGGGCACGAGCTCTGCTTTCGCACATCTAGCCAAAGGCCACTCCCTACACATATGCTCGGGTTTCCCACACCTGAAGCAAATATCTGACCTGACTAGGCACTCTCCTATGTGGTTCTTACCATATTTTCCAAAGATTGGAAAGGTGAGCTCTACCGGCGTGTCCCTCTGTCCCCTTAAACCTGATTCCCTACTCCTCAGATCACCCCGAGGTCTGAATGGGACACTGCTTGACGACGGTGTTAGGGTCGATGACCTCTAATGGGACTGCTGATTATGTCCCCATTGGGCCTCTGTTGGGAAAATCCAAAGTTGCCTGTACTGGCTCTCTTGGCCTCTCTCTCCCTTTCCCTCATCTGATCCCCCTCAATCTGCTGGGAATATATCACCAATCAGGAGAAATTAAGATCACTGTTCAACATTGCGATTCTACACTCCTTGTTCAGCGAATCTGATACCCCATTCTCAAACCTGTTCATATAGGATCTCTGATCTGTAACCATCTCTGGAATATATTTGGATAGCCGGGTGAACTCCAAGGCATACTCTGGGACAATCATATCATTTTGCCTCAAGTTGACAAACTTTGTCGCCTTTGCCTCCTACAACTCCCATGGAAAACATCTATCTAAGAAGGCTATCATGAACTCCTCCCATATCACGGGAACTGCACCCACTACTCTACCATCTCTCCACTAATGGTACCAAATATAATCAACCCCGTTCATCTAATAGGAGGCTAAGTCTGCGCTCTCCTCCCGTCACCCCCATAATCTGGGTGATCTTCTAAATCTCTTTAAGAAACTCATGTGGGTTATCATTCACTCTCGACCCAAGAAACTCAGGGGGATTCATCTTGAGGAAATCCCTAACTCGAGTCGTCGCTATATTACCATTCTGGGGAATATGATCCCCTACCTACTGATTAACCTGAGCGGTCAAAGGACCTGCTGGTGCTAGCGAGGCCTGCTAATGCTCACCCTCGTTGCCATCCTTATGGCTATTTCCATTCCCGTTCCTTCTTCCATTCATACATCGTGGAGGCATGATTATATAAACGTGTGTAGCACAAGTTAGAAGGATAGAGATATACTTTATCACATGACATAGATAATGATAGAAGGAAAATTTCTTAAAACATCTTGTAGCCTCTCCCCCATAAATGCGGCGCACTTTACGCACAAGGAAAATACTGTACATAACACGGCTTTCAAACACCCTAGGACACAGTGAACCTTCTCTAATACAAAGTTTTTCACGACCCAAGTTGAAACCAAGGACTGAGACTCAGAACATAGAACCATGAATGGCTCCAAGTCGACCCATGGCATGAACAAAACGGCTAATAGCATAAATTAACAGAAATTGATAAACTAAATATGAATAAGAATAATTCTACACACATAATAACCATAAACCGAGTCAACACTAAAAAGATGAGATTTTACATACTGCCTAAAAAGCCTCTAACGTAACTGATGAGCTGATGCGACAACATCCCCAACTAGCTCGACAAAAGTCTATAATTAAAATAACAAAACAAAAAATTAAACTGAATATCCTCGGAAGATGAGGACTCACCAAAACTAGCTAAGGGGACTAATATAGAAGCAGGACTAATGGTGTGGCTGAGTCTGATCTCTCGGACCTGTATCATGAAACAATATAGCATAGAGTATGCGGTTAGTACATTGAATGTACTGAGTATGCAAGGCAAGTAAAACATACTAATAAAATACATAAGAGTTCATAAGAGTAGGGCATTTCAAAACATGAAGTGATAAGCATAACATAAACATGAGGGCTCAAGGTTTTCAAAACCATTCATAAACTAGACATAATCGTAATCATAAGAGGAACTTTATAAATCATAACTTGATCCAAAGTATCATAATCATGATTATGCATTAAATATAAGGAACAATGGGAGGACTCGTCTTAACTGACACCATGATGATAGAGCTTACATGATGCCCTAACTATCTCGCTCAAGTGGGCAGAGCCGTCCCACGCTTGCCAGGCAAGGGATGTAAATAGTGTGATATAACTAATAGGGACCCACCTAGAGTCCATGAATATAAACCTATGTTGGTGCATAGTTTTGAGACCATGGAATTTACCTAAACGCTGGGCCTACTCGGTGCTAGACACTGCTCCCAAAAACATGCACATGAGGGCTCATATAATAATCGCGAAATCATACATGAAGTTCATGGCTAGTTAAATCATAACATATTTGATCATACTTGAAATACATGATTAGCCCTGAAGTAAGGGCCCGTGAGTTGACTAAAATGATAAAATCATAATTCATAAAGAACATACATGCTTGAGAAGATCACCCTACTTTGAGATTCATGAAGAGTAAATCATATCATAAGTCATAAATTTAGGCTTAGGAGAATAAACATCACAACAGAATCATAAACTTGACTGTTCATGAAACCTGCATAATTGGGCATAATTTTTCTAAAATTTGAAATTATAAATTCATGATCGAAAATAGGTATACAATCTTCCCATATATCTTAAAATATGATTTGAAACATTAGGGAAATTGTCCCATAATTAAATCATAGGGAATTTCATAAAATTGCGGTACAACCCCATAGGATCATACACTTGAATCAACACTTGAATTCATGAACTTTCGTAGAAATTTGGGAATGAGAGTGAAAGAAAATATCGTTCATGTCCCTACCTACGTGGGTAAACTGATTCTTAACTTGACTCTGAAAGCCTAAGAGATTTGGAGGAGAATTGGAGGATTTCTAAGCTTGATCTTCAATGGAACCCTCTATACTTGCAAGAATGGGAGTTGAATGAATTAGGATAGGTTAAAATCCCTTAATACACTCCTTCCATGGCTTAGAATGACGTAGTTTAGGACCTAAGAGCTTAGGATTTATGAAAATACACTTAATGAAAATTTTTGAAAATAGGCACTGTCAATCGTCATGACTCTCACCACGAGTCATACCATGAAGTGAAGAGTCGTGGTCAACTCTTGTGGTTACCACTGGTCATAAGACTAATTCCTGAAAATCACATCACGGACGCTTACTACGAGTCATTGCATGTCATCACGAGTTGTAACACTTGTCGTGGTCACTGAGCCTTAATTCTTACCTTCTTGTGATTTTTCCACGGGTTACATACCAAGACTCATTATTTCCTTCCATGGGTTGTGAAACCACTCATGAAAACATATCCATACACAGAACCTTCAGACCATGACCCTCATCACGATTCGTTGTTTCCCACAACGATTCATACCAAAATTTGTCCTTTCCAACCTTGGCATTGCTTGTGCCTCACTACGAATCCAGACCATGAGTCGTACCCATGCACCACGACTCATAATCTAAGCATCCAACTTCAGCATCTCACTATGACTCCTCCCACGATCCGTTAGTTCTCACCACGACTTGTACCGCGAGTCGTTCTAGGGAAAAAATATAGATTTTCCTGCTGAACTCATTTCCAATTCTCTCATATAGTCTTAGGAACTTTTAGGGTACAAGGATAATGTACTCCCCTCTTTCTCTCTCTCTTCTCTCTATAATTTCTTAGCTCAGATGTTCAAATTATGTCATTTATGAGTACAATTGTGGTAATTCTGCATATTCACTTTTTGTACAGCTTTTCTCAAATTTCCTTGGAAGCTTACACATTGAATTTGTGCCTGAGTTAGATAATTTTTCCCTGTAAGTGATCTGGTGACTTATGCGGCACCTCCGCGAGTCGTAAATCTTCCGCATGTCTGAAAAGATTTTCTTAAACTCCATCTATGGTTGAACCTGCATCTTGCAGGTTCCAAACTATGCCTCGCATCTACTCTTCAGCTCAGACCAACAATCCCTACACAACACCTATGTTTTGCAGGTGCCAATGTGTGGTGCACAGGTTCTCTCTTCCAGTAGACTATTTATTTGTTCAATTTCTTTGCTTTTCTTGTATCAATACACTACATGCAAAATCAAAGAGAAAAGGCATAAAAACTTCCTAATTAATGTGAAAAACATGCAAAAGCTCATGTTTAAGAACCTAGTGAGTTGGTAAATTACCAACTCATCAACCCCCAAACTTGAACCATTGTTTGTCCTCAAGCAAGACATTCTCTAACAACTAATAATTGAATGAAGCATTCATATCACAAGAACTGCTTAAGGGACTCCTAAATCTTAAGACAAACCCCAAAAATCTCACACTAGCTCAAGAAAAATAAAAAGACTCAAATCATGTTTCACAAACTCAATTGGTAACCAGAAGCATTTGGCACATCTCATTTTTCATTCTTTCACTTCAGTATAGTGGGTATTTCAATCAAAGAAAGCTCAATAAGCATCTCAAGTCATTGACAATTAACATTCAAGGTTTGCCTTAAAGTTCACTATACCACTTGTCTTATTCACACCTCTCAAATGAAAGCAAAATTTTAGCATGTACTCCAAGAAAGTGATGCCACTCACACAAAGAAAGAATCCGTAACACCCCAAAGTTTATAAGACCAAACCCTAGACTTGAAATAAAAAACCAGAAAGAAACTAGAAAAAAAATTCTCAAAACAACTCGTCAGATGAGTCGTTGGTTGAGAAAATGACCCGTTAAGACGGTCAATAGTCATCTGGTAGATTTCTCCCTCAGATTCAACAAATGATACAACAACCTATATTGGAGGGAACGAGTCATTGTGTTTCCCATTCTGATAATGTTTAGAATCTTGTCAAAATATTCCCCCCAACTAACGAGCTTAGTGATGAGACGTTGGAAGAGGTAATGACTCATCGAATTAATCCATTAGATGAAATATAGAAAGTGTTTAAATCCCTCCAATGACAACATATGGAAACAATGACCCATTGTTCCATCTAATGGGTCATTGTGTCTGTTCGCTAGGAGAGGTTTAGAGATTTTTTTCAAAATAGTCTCAGTGACAATGACTGTACTCAATGACCTGTCAAGTCCTCTAATGGGACATCCTTTACAGTCGTTGGTTGAAGTCCAGAAATTAGAATTCCAGACCCAGAACCAACAATTGGTCCCAACGAGTCATGGTCACAACCAACGACTCATTGTGTGATATGTCGATTTTGGACAACAAGTTTCCAAACATTTTATCTAGGGGCATTTTCATATATTCTCACTCTTCTAAGTCCTAAACTATGCCATTTTAGGAATAATTTCAAAGTATTTAGCAAGATAAATGATTTCTTCCCTCATTTCCCACTGAGACTTTCAGAGCATCATTATGTAGAACTCAGAGCCTTGCTCTCAAGCCAAGAACTAGGGCTTCCAATTCTTCTTAGAATTTTCAAGCTACTTCTCGTGGATTTCTTCTCCAGGTATGTGGGACTTAAACAAGGATTTTCTTTCACCCTTGTGTCCCAAGCTTTTCAATAACCCTCGTCTTGCAAATTTTAGAAACCATGACCTAGGGTTTCCCTCTAGTTGTTGAAATTCCATATTTTCTCAATGTTTCTAAGCTTTCATGACCAGTATCATGTTATAACTAGAATGTTATTTTCAACTTGAAAAATATCTCTCCAAACTCTTAATTTTTACATGACTATGATACTTCACTTTATGATTTAGCAATATCTTTGAACAGCATGATCTCTCAAAAATATACATAATTTATGTCCTATGCTTTACAGTTCTAGTAACATTTTAGTATACTCAGTAATATCAGTACTATTTGTATTCAGTACCATCAGTATCAGGTCCTTTAGGCTCTTGGAACATTTCCAAATGAGTGATTTTTACTTAGCCTTAGGACACCATTTTGAGCTATCAGTACAGTTTAGAATCTAAGTATATATATATACACATCTCTTTGGTATCCTCAGTTGGGAGTAGTACTTAACACCAAGCAGGTCGGGATTCAACGTATCCAGATTCCCAAAAGTACATGCTACGTAGGACTTAACTCGAATGGATTTTACCATCAGTGATTACACAATCCAGTCATCGTACCCTGGCAAGGTACAGCGGGCCCTATCGATGGGGAGTAAACATCGAAATCCACATCTAGCTCATGTGGTTACATATCGGTTAATAGGCACACCCACAGTATAATATAGTACGGTCCAGTCTAGTCTAGTCTTACATATTTCAAATATGTTTATGTAGTACATTTTTAGATTTATCAGTTCTTTCAGCATTTTGTCTGATTTACAAACTCCTCAGGATTTATGATTTAAGCCTTATTATTGTACATTGTATCAGTCTAGTTTGTGAAATATCAATATTATATGTTTTACTTGATATCTCGCATACTCGGTACATTTCAAGTATTGAGGCATACTTTCTATGCTATATCGTTTTATGATATAGGATCAGGTACCCAGCCTCAACATCACAGCTAGTTTCCCTGGTGATACCTAGCAATTGATAGTGGTGAGTCCTCATCTTTCGGGGGCCAAAATCTTTGATTTCAGTTATTATCATTTCTAGCTTTTCAGACTTTAGAGTTTGTTGGGGGCTTATCCCAGCAACTCATCAGTTAGTAGAGGCTTTCAGACAACATAGTATTAATTTTAATTTATCATTCTCAAGGATTGGCTAAAACTTCAGTATTTCTCAGATATAATCTCTTTATGCAAAAGAATGCTCTACACTTTAGTTATGCTCCCGTTCAGTATTCTTCTTAAGTGTCAATCAGGTCAGATTATGATATGCCATGAGTTTTATTCGGTTCACTTGTTATTCTAAGTACTGTGTCGCGTCCAGGGTGTAGACTCGGTTCGTGATAGTAGCCCTCTCATACTTATGGAGTTCACACATAAGTATTATAGAATAAAGCAAGGATGTTCACCCTCTCAAAGACATTCAAGTTCATACACATTTGACCCATAGGCTTGCCCTTATGTAACTCGCCACTAATGTAGATTTGCTACACTCGGAATCACTAAGGACTTGCTGGTCATAATGATGGCAAGGGGTAAGGGTAGGACAAATTTTAACTCTAGTGACTAGAACCTCCCTAATGCTTCTTGTGAACACGATCAAACATCCCCATATACTAGTGAGATTACTCCGCCTTATCTCTCCTTTTCATCACTCTTATTTTTAATCAAGAACTACCCTTGTAACACCTTGGATTCTACATTAAGCCTCATCTAAGCAAGAGATGAACCTTTCAACTTTTTCATTTTATACTATTCATTAGAGATTTTTGGACCAACTATTTCATTGTTTTCAACAAGTAATTTGGTGCTACTTCACATTAAAGCTCACATATTTTTCCTTTTTGCACACCCCCAAACTTAGGCTTTTGCCTCATTTCAATTTATTTCCTTATACCTCCCTAAGTATTGGGATTCAAGCCCCATTTTATTTCTTTCATCATTAGCAATTATGAAGGATGGGTTCCAAATAAGAGGATTAAAAGAGGTAATAGACTTGTATTGCGGGTTTCAAGGAAAAGGGTTAAAGGCTCAAACATTGGTTATCAAAGATTGATGTTCAAGGAGGTCATTTTATGGTGAAATGATTATCCAAAGAAAGCCTGAGATCATTTTCTAAGTGCAGCTACATCCAAGATTTCGCCTTGATTCACACTTGGGGCAAATTCTAAACAGTGCGCACACACAAGAATCAAGTCAGAGGCCTCAACACACAAGGCATCACACTTTTGGGAGTTCAACTATTTTTCACAATCAAATCAAGGGTATGACTTTAGACAAGCTAGCTTAAAAATCAAGAAGCTAAACAAGGAATGTGTAATTCATGGCAAGAGAGTGCTCATTTTAAAATTCAAAACTCATTGCTATTCCATAAAAAATTGTGGTGCCAGTTATAGTAAGTACAACAATGACTCAAAAACATGGCATTTTCCCTTAACAAAGTCGCCTCTCAATCTATCATAGGGAAATATCACCCACTTCGATACAAAAAAGAAAAGAAAGAAAATTTTTCTCCTTGAGAAAGAACTGTGGTATAAGAAAACCCTTGGAGTTTATTGCTATCTACCATAAGAAAATATGATTTCTAAACACGGGTCATGAATTATTTGGCAAAGTAAAACTGACCCATCAATGGCAACTCACATTATTAAAGAAGAGAGACAAAAATTCATTTCAAAATATGCCCAGTGAGGGCATTCATTAAATTAAGAATCAAAACAGGTCCTCATAAGCCCGACAAGGGAACCTAACCCCATCCCCCCAAACAAAATGTGCATTGTCTCCAAGGCATACATATGGCAAGAGATATTAGGACGACTCCCTGGATAAGAGAAAGTGGTAGCACGGGTCCCTCGTGACAAATACTGCGTAGCTATGTCATCTACAGAAGGCATCAATTGGTTAGGTGGGAGCACAAGTGGTTCACCTGGCGAAGTCATCACCCATCTATCTGGAAGGGTCAAGGCTTTATGGTGTGAATAAATCAGAGCCACCCAATATGGGTCATCTAGGTGAGCCACATCCATGAGAGAAGGCACCTCAACATGAGGTGGCTTGGTATCTTGAACTTATATGGCTGTTGCATTCTCAATTGAGCTATACCCCATGCACCAATCATCTGGAGAGCTACTAGCCGCAACTGGTAGGTCCTATCCTGCTGGTGGGATGTTTAAATTGAAATCCATGAGCAGTATCATCTCCCTTTTTTTAATCCAATTCTTCCCATAAGGCCACCACTTCATTCTCAAACACATCCACCCGCTCACACAAACTACCCAACTTGTTAACCACTAGCTTCGTAGCTACTTGATAGCCTGCTGAATTATAGGAGAGATAGCTTTGGCTAACCTCTCTAGTTGAGACTTGTGAGCACTAGCCGTTTGTGCCACCTTGAGAAGACCAATCTTTGGTGGAAAGACATGCCTATCAAACATATGTGAAATAGAAGCCTCATCCGAATGGCATAGTGGGGTAGAGGAGCACTCAGTCCCAATGTCAATTTGGGCCGTTTAGAAATTGGAATAGCCCTATTTCTTTTGGTGGCCAAAGTAATCACTCCCTCTACTCTTTTTTTCTTATGCAATGGTCAGAACAGAGGGAAGCTGGCTCGCAGGCATAGCAAACTAATATGGATCGGATATGGCGTAGAGGTGGCTTTTTGTCTACCCATCCGCTTGAATTGCTCTGTGATGATTTCCTCCACATTGATATGTCTGCGATCCATGATGCATGCTACAAGGATGGCCACCTCAATGGAAACATGTGTTGTATTTTTAGAGGGAATAATGCGGAGAAAACCAAAAAAACCCACATTTGAGCTTCAAATTTAAGATCATGGCAATGAATCTCGCCTATTAATACCATCCACTTCGACTGACCTTTAGCGGTGATACCAGCCACCCATACAAACTGATTATCTTTGTATGCCAGTTTCTTTGTGAACTGTAAAACCCAGATGCACTGGATCATCCCAATAAATATAATTGATTTCCTCTGGGGTTATGTTAACTTCTCGACCTCACACCAGCACAGAAAATAGGCAAGGCATTATGTCCACTCAGCCTCTGTACTTTAGGAGATCCTGTTGTGCCCTATAGGATGCATAAAACTCCCTCACCAACTATACAAATTAGGGGTCCAAGGGCATAGTGAACGTCTTCCAATCACGAATATGGAATTATTTGTAGATATAAGGGAAATCATCCTTGAAAGAGCCAACATCAAATTGATCTTCCACTGTAATGGACCATTTCTCCTTGGAGGAGACATAAGCTTCCATTCCATCATGCCCAAAGCAGAGGTGGGCAATTCACTTGGCCTCCTCTACCTCTACTTCCTGATATGTGGCAGCCTCCATAGGAGCTTTCCTTTATCCAAATGTCTGGATGATGACATTTCTCCTGCAATACCATATGAGGGCCATACACAAATAAAATCTTTTTGCATTTGGCATAAGGTAAATAAAAGCAACAACTATCTTGAGCCAAGAAATAAAACAAAAAAAATTGGATATCCAACAAAATGAAACAATAATTTTTTAACAACTTGCAGCACCTACGCCGAACCTGTGTTTCACAGGTTGAGACCCACAATTCCAGGTGCAAGGCATAAATGCAGCACAAATTGCCAACAACCTGCGTTTCATAAATAGCAATCCACAGTTCGCAGGTGCAACATAGGAGGCGAGCAGTGAACCTAAAGCTCAACCCTTCACCTGTGTTATAACCTGCATTTTGCAGAGTGCAACCCATGACCTACAGTGGCTCAATAGTGGCTAAAAGACCTTGTATTCTCAACACTTCACACCTCTAACGGGTACTCAGACTTCCCCTAAATATTGATCAACAATACCAACACAATTTCAACCACTTGGACCAACCAATGACTTCCCTTAAGATTGATGTTACCCCGTCTATCATCGAGAAAGATTGAGTGACCACTCTAACCCATATTCAACAAGGCAATTTCAGACTACTCACCCACCTTATCACATTTTCATCTATATGCATAACATAAAATAAGAAATGGCGATTTTCCCTTAAGAAAGAGGTCAACTTATCTATCATCAAGAAAAATCATGCATCTCAAGCAAGTGGATTACTCATATTTCACCCCCAATTAAAGTTTCAAAGCATAAGAGCACATACAAGAGGTATAACATCACAAATCCTACCCAAATAATTTTGTAACTTCAAGCTTGCCCACAACACCCATAAACATCAATTTCATCACGAACATAAAGAAAAAGTAATGTGAAGTAGGGGGAAACATGGGTCATGGAAAATGAAGGCTATCATGCTTGCTAATGCATATGTCATGAAAGATCAAGAATCAAAGATGAAAATCAATAACACATACAAAATAAGGTAAGTGGTAAGATAAATTGAAACTTGAGAACTCTTTCCTTCAAAGGTTGCCAATCCAAGCCTTTTTTTCTTCTATGTGGTGTTTGAAATGATAGCTGATAGTAGAAAATGGTCGAGAAATAGTGGATTTCATAGGAATGGAGAAGGTGAAAGGGTTGGTGGGTTTTATGGTGGAACTAATGGGAGAATGTGGGAAGTTGTAGTGGTGGTTAAGGGATCATGGAAAATGGGAAAGTAGTGCAGAAAATGGGGGTTTTGAAAAGTGGGGAGAAGTTTAAAAGTCATGGGTCGACCATGGGTCAGGTTTGGTAAATAGGTCGATCAATATTTTAAAATTATTTTATACCTACACCTGCGCCAAACTTGCGGCAATAGGAGTGAACCTGCGAAACACAGCTCAAGCACAAGTGGCCTCTTTTCTTCCCAGTTTACTATTATGAATTTGCGGCAGACCTGCGTTCCGCGAGTATGTACCTGCATTTTGCAGGTCTCATGCAGGTTGCCTTCGTTTTTTCATGATTTTTGCCTGGTATTCAGCCTTAGACTTACTATAGACCTGCGTTACGCAGATACTCACTTGCGTTTCACAGGTGAGACACAGACACACTCAAATTTTCCAGGTTTACTGGTTCCGAGTTGCATGGCCTACATTCCACATACATGCACCTAGGTTTTGAAGGTCTTATGCATATGACATCCCCTATTTTATTCCACTTAGTTCTCACTCCAATCCATCCTATAAAAAAAACAACAAGAATGTGAAATGCTACTGAAATTAGAAACACGGGTTTCCTCCCAAGAAGCACTTGATTTAACATCACAACACGACGGGGAGTCTTTCCTCTAAGGCTTATCCAAGTAGGTGATCCCAATCAAGCC
>JACEIK010004797.1:89743-101994 GCA_018107945.1 Datura stramonium
GTCAATGGTTTACAATCAGCTACCCAAACACTGATGATGGCCCGAGGGGTGTCAAATCTTGAAAAAATATGCTTTTTAAGAAGGTTATCGCACTATTTCCCTCATTATTGGGAAAAGCCACTACTTCCACCCACTTAGAAAAGTAGTCTACAATGAAAAGGATGTAAGTATTCCTATAAAAGCTCATGAATGGTCCCATAAAATCCAACCCCTACATGTCAAATAGCTTTACCTTAAGAATTGGGGTCATAGGAAGCTCATGTCTTCATACTGTCGAAATGCTGACATTGGTCAGAATGCTTGACAAAGTCATGAGCAACGTGATGAAGAGTGGGCCAATAGAATCCACATTGCAAAACTTTTGTTGTTGTCCTCACACTTCCATAATGTCCCCTAATAGGTGAAGAATGGCATGCTTGGAGAATGAGTATCATCTCTACCTCCAGGGCACATTACTAAATCACGCCATTATCCTTTATGCAAAAGAGGTATGGCTCGTCCTAATAAAATTTTCGGATGTTATACATGAACTTTTTCTTCTGATTGAAGTTTAAGCCCTCGGGAACTATGTTGCTAGCCAGAAAGTTGGCAAAGTCAACGAACCCAGGAAGTAGATCATGAGAGGCCGCCAAAATATGTTCCTCATGAAAGGCATCATCTACATCATCATCTCCAACCAGCCTACCATTTTCTTCTAATCGAGAAAGATAATCGAGCACCTAATTTTCACCCCTCTCTATCTTTAACTTCAAAGTCAAATTCCTAGAGTAGAAGCACCCATAGGATGAGTCTAGGTTTTGCATCCTTCTTACCATAAGATATTGAAGTTCTGCATAATCGATATGCACCACAACTTTGGGCCCCAATAGATATGATCCAAATTTCTCAAAGGCAAATACTACTGCAAGAAAGTCTTGCTCTATCATGGTGTAGTTGGCTTGGGGATCATTCAGGGCCTTGCTAGCGTAATATAGAGAATGAAAGATCTTTTCTCTCCTTTGCCCAATTACCGCCCCTAAGGCAACCCCACTTGCGTCACACATTAGTTCAAATGGCTTAGACCAATATGGTACAATGATGATAGGGGCTGATATAAGTTTCTCCTTCAAATCAAGGAATGCCTTCATGCATGCATCGTCAAAATAGAACTTGGCATCCTTTCCTAATAGTCGAAATAGCGGGTGAGCCACATTAAAAAAAATCCTTGATGAACCGGTGATAAAAGTCTGCATAACCCAACTTTTTATGCCTTTCACACTTCTTTGGAGGAGGTAGATGAGAGATGTCTTCAGTATTTTCTTGGTCCACCTCTGTTCCATTTTTCGAAATCTTATTCCCTAAAACAATGCCTTCCTTCACCATGAAATGACATTTCTCCCAATTAAGAACCAAATTTGTTTCTTCACACCTTTCCAATACATCATTTAGGTGAGCCAAGCAATCATAGAATGAATTTCCTACAATAGAGAAATCATCCGTTAAAACATCCATGGTATCCTCCACCATGTATGAGAAAATTGACATCATGCATCTTTGCAAAACAGTAGCTGGAGAATTACAAAGCCCAAAGGGCATTCTCTTAAATGCAAACATCCCATGGGGGCATGTGAAGGTTGTTGTAACACCCAAAAAATCCCTGGGACTAGCCTTCAGACTAAAAATGTGATCATGCAAAAAACTGGAAAAAGGTCTTAGTACGAGTCGCAGCACGACCCATAGGACAGTGGTACGAGTCGTACCATGATTCATTATAGGAGGGTCATGGAAACAGTATGGATGTCTAGGGGGAACCACGACTGCATATCACGATTCGTACCACCATGGTATGGGTCATACTGACCAGTCATGGAAAAGTTTGAAGAAGAGGTCAGGAATTCTGGAAAAAACCATGAGCCAAGGTACGACACATGCTAAGTGAGTATGGGTCATACCATCCTGAATTCTAAAGACAAGTTCAAAAGGATTTGAGGAAGCTATGAATCGTAGTAAGACCCGCAGTAAGTTATCACTTGTCATGGTAGACTTCTGTGGGAAACTTCAGAGAATGGTGTTGAGTAGGGCCCCTTACCACATACGTCAATACGGATCATATAATCCTAGTACGACTCGTAGGATGAGTCGTACCATCTGACAGGCAAAATTTTAATAACAGTTTCTAGGGGCATCTTTGTAAAATCCTAAAATTCTAACTCCTACACTATGTCATATTGGGAATATTTAGAAGGGGATTTAGGGTATTAGACGACCCTCTCTTCTCATTCTTTTGAAAACACGCTGAGAACCCAGATATCTAGTTCCCAAGAAAGAGCTAGGGCAACCATTTTTTCTCGGATTTTCTAAGCTAAGTCTCAGGGATCCTCCTTCAGGTATTTGATACTTCAACAAGAGTTTCTTTTCCCCCGTGTGTTCCAAATTATTTTTCAAAAAAAAATTCTAAATTCTATCCCTGCAGAAGATTGAGCTAGGGTCTTCAGTTAGTTAAGCGACTTCTTAAATCTTGTTAAATTCCCTAAATTTACATGATTATCCCTAGCTGAAATTCATGTCCTATTTTAATTTATACAGTTTCTTTCTTAGTCTTTATCTTTATCATGATTTTGAATGAAACTTGTATGATTTAGAACTCAAATATAAATGTTGTATTAGAATGATATTTTCACTAAAATTTTGAATGTTAGTACAAACACTTGAACAGAAATTTAATGCGTTAGTATATTCAGTATTAGAATTTCAGTTAGTGCTCAGTATACTTTGTATCCTCCAGAAATGTCAACTGATTAGTTTGACTTTAATCATTCTTTTGAGAAACTCGGTAAACTCAATAAAATCAGTTTATCAGTTTATTAGATGTTCTTTAGACTATTACTTGCTTTCAAATAAAGCAGCTCTGACAAGTCTTAGAATATAGTTTCTTTCGGATCCTTCAAAACACTTCCAGATAAATAGTTCTGAATTAGTCTTAGGACATCAGTTTTGAGCTAGTAGCACAGTTAGACACATTTAGGATTTCCAGTGGGAGTAGTACTTAGCACCGAGCCGGCTGGGATTCTACGCACCCAAATCCCTAGAACTGTGTTGCCACCATAGGTTATTAGCCTGAATGGGCCCTAGATAGTGATCACTCAGTTCAGCCACTATACTCTGGTAAGGTACAGTGGGACTTCTCTGATAGGAGTATACATCGGACTCCACGTTTAGCTCACGTGGTTACATGTCGGTTATAGTCTCTCCCACAGTCGAGCTCAGTCCAGTACAGTCATAATATCTAATTTAGTTCAGTCTTCTAGATATTAGGATATGTTTATGACCTTGAGACAGTTATTAGTACTTACAGTATTCTCATATTTTTAGATTCTTTTCGTACTTAAGAATCCAGTTATGTTCATTGCATGTCTTTTCAGTATAGTTTATAGATATAGAGTATTCTTATGTTTTAGTTTCATCTCACATACTCAGTACATTCAAAGTACTGATCGCATACTTTTATGTGCTATATCATTTTATGATATAGGCTCAGGTACTGAGCCTCTACATCGTAGTTAGACTCTCTCACAATGATATCCCAGCAACTTCAGTGGTGAGTCCTCATTTATCGAGGGTTGGAGTTCCATCTTCAGTTGTATTTTGTTTTAATTCAGACATTAAAGTTAGCTGGGGCTTTGTCCCAGCAACTCATCAATACATTTTAGAAGGATTTTAGACAATATTTATAGATTCAGCTTAGGTTTTCATATTTTGTCATTATTTAGTATTAGTTTATTTCCATTTTTAGCTTCCGCTTTATTATAATTACTTTTAGCAGATCAGTCTTAGTATAAATTTGTTTTACTAGGGTTTGCTTGGGTTACTTGTAATCCTAATACTGTGTCACGTCTAGGGTGTGGACCTGGATCGTGACAAACTTGGTATCAGAGCATCAGGTTTGGAGTATCATAGGATGTCCGAAAGTCGTGTCAAGTAGAGTTCATTTCATAGGTGTGAAGCGTGCCACACTTATGAGGGGTAAGATACGAGCCGTTTTTAGGAATAATTTCCTTTATTCATGATTCTTATCATGCATAGAGTGTTTTTCTCTAAAATGTCCTCCTAACTCGTGCTCTACCCTTTTCAGCTAATGATGCCTCCCTAAAGAGGAAATGGAAGGAGGATCGGAAATGCTAACTAGCCGGCCCCATCAACTCCAGTGGCTCCGTAGGACGATGAGGTTTCCTATGAAGAATTCCAGGTTGCTATTCAAATGCAGGCCCAGGCAATGACCAACCAAGTCAATCCGCGGGTTGTTCTACTAGTTAATACAAATGGGTCTACAGCTGCTGCCATAGTCTGAGATTTCACTCGAATGAACCCCCAGCATTTCACAGCTCTAAAGTAGATGAGGACTCATAAGAATTTGTTCATGAGATTCAGAAGATCACCCAAAAATGGGTGTTACCTCTATAGAAAGTGTTGATCTGATTTCCTACCAGTTGAAAGGGGTGGCTGAGATTTGGTAGAAGCAATGGAAGGAGGAAAGGCAGAATGGTGCAGGTCCAGTGGAATGGGATGAGTTCGTTACGGCGTTCCTGGATAGGTTCTTTCCCTGTGAGTTAAGCGAAGCTAAGGCTACTTAATATATGAACTTGAGGTATAACAACATGATAGTACAGGAGTACGAACTGAAGTTCACTTAACTGTTGAGATATGCTCCAGAAATAGTTGCTGAGCCAAGGGCTCGCATGCTCAATCTCGTTAATGGAGTCTTAGACTTGATGGTCAAGGAATGTAGGACCACCATGCTTATCAAAGACATAGACTTCTTCAGTCTCATCATCCATGCACAACAGATAAAGGTAGAAAAGTTGAAAGAGATAGAAAGGGAGAGTAAACAGGCCAAAACAAGTCTGTTTGAGTATTCCTAGCAAAGGTCAGGCGGTGGTGATCACCCCCAGCAGCAACAACAGAGGCCTCCAGCACCTTCCTTAGCTAGTGCTCTATATTCCAAGCCCCGTAAGGATAGGAGGGGTGGGACATTTGGCTCCCGGTCCCAGAGCCATGTCTCCAGCAGCCGAACTTTTTCATCCTATCCTAAGTGCGGCAAGAACCATTCAGGGGAGTGTCGTTTGGGCAAGGATGGTTGTTTTGGGTGTGGCCAGTTGGGTCACAGATTGAGGAATTTCCCTTCAGTAGGATGGGGGAAGGCCCAGTCCACCACGTTAGCAGCTTTGCCAAGATGTCCAACTCAGTAGGGTACCACCTCAAGTACAGGTGGTGGTCAGCGCCAAATCTGCTTTTATGCTTTATTCTCTCGTCAGGACTGATGTTGCCCAAATTATACCTGTAAATGAGATATAAAGTGGTCTATGTCAAATATAGATCCCAACCATAGTTAGGGTCGAATCCCACGAGGAATATGATGAGAACTTTAGTTAATGCGTTTAGCTAGTACTATCGTCTTACTTATTTCCTAGGGGGAAGGTTTGAAACACAAAATAATCAAAAGTAGTAAAACTAATGAATAGACACTTGATTTAATTTCAATTGTATTCAATAAGTGAGTTGGCTAGGATTGTGTTCTCCTTGACTTCTTAACCGCAAAGATTACTATACTAGTAATCTATTCCGATGTTAAGCATGCAATATCGGTAAGTTAAATTTACCTAAATGGTTGATCCCCTATCTAGATGATTTTCACAACACAACTTGAATCGTATATAGGTGTATGCTTAATAATCTCTTACCCTTAATATCGGATTAGCTATTCCCAGACAAGGTCAAGCTATAAGATAAGGGTTGATAGCCTCAAATCTCCGTTGTTAATCCCTTTTCAATTCAATACTCCCTTGATCCGGTGAGTAAGAATAAGGAAAATTCCAACGTTTGCAACCATTAAGAAGCAATTAAACCAAAGGGAAAAACAATACATGCAAAAAACCCGTTCAAGATTCACTAAGTATTTTACCTATGTGTGTTAATTCATCATGGTTCCCACAACCCCAGTTATGGGTTTAGCTACTCATGCATGAAGAATCGCAATTACAAAATAGAGAAGAAATAATAATTGCAACTTACAATGATTCGTAGGAATAACCACTCGTATTGAATAAATCAGCAAAATCTAAGAACAAAAATCCAAGGTTGTTTTAATACTCCAAATTCAAGAACAAAATCATAAACTTCGTTTCTTGAACCTTGATGGCAGTCAATAACACCCAAAAATACTATTTAAAGTCATAGAAATTGTGTAAACTATAAAATAAACCTAAACAAAATATTTATAGACATGGAACAAATTCTTTCCTAAATCAACTAGGATTCTGGTGTCGGCAGGTACCACGATCTGTTGGTAGCATCAACAGACCATTAGAGTGTCCGTTGTTACAGTCGTTGCTTCCCTCAGACTTGTCTTCTTTCAGCATATGGCCTTAAAAATTGGCTCGTTGTGAGATCCTACGAGATGTTGGTCCAGTCCATTGTTTCCTAGCCTCCTGAACATTGTTTCTGAAACTAGAGGTACGAGTACTTAAAATGACCCTTCCTTAGAAGGTACGGCCCGTCCTGTCTGTCCGTTGGATGCAACCTACTCTTAATCATTCCTCTGATTCTTTCCTTGAACGGACAGGACGGTCCAATGTAAGTTCACATGATCCGTAGGAACAATCTGTCAACTGAGACTTTATTTTGTCATTCTCCCTATTTCAACCCACGACCATTCATAACGGTCCGTTGCAAGCTAGTATGATCTGTGGGTTTCAACCATTTCTTGGCACCCTACTTAAACGCTTCACTGAATTGGTTGCAACGGCTTACCAGGACGGCCCACAGCAAGGACCAATAGTTCGTAGGTTATCTCGTTTGAGGCATTTTTTCTGTGTTTTGTCCTTTTTATCAAATTTGGCTCTCACGGCATATTTTACCTGTAAAACTACCAAAACGTGTCATATCCACATAAATGTACCTAAAGTCATGTGCATTCACAGATGTTTAATCGTCGCTAGTGTCTTAAATCACGGCACATCAACACCCTCAACTTAGCATGTTTGCATGTCCTCAGTTAAACAAAATAACATCAACCCATGGCGATGCTTAACTATAGGAAACCTAGGAGATGCATAGCAGTCCAAACTCACAAAACATGCAAAATGTTCACTCAATCAATCTCCCTCCTATCGGGTTAAACAGAACTTGGTGTGACAACTCAGCACTTCTCAACATGACACCATAGGATCAAAGGATGGCACCATATTATCACGACACAACCAAGCACACACAACTGAAATTCCCTTAGGTAGCTAGAAATCATCAATGCAATCACGCGCTCTCACCACAAAGAAGTCCCAGACACACATATATATACATGATCGTGCCAATGTTTATCTTGGGACTGGGAAAGAACTCACTCACGCTCACAAAGAAATTCTAACTGTGTGCATATAATACCATAAGCTTGTCTTTACTTTCAACACCTCGATTTTCAGACGGTTGAACTAGGATCACTATAGGAAATTTTCAGCTTGCAATGTAGGCTCGGGGTTAGGTATGGTAAATATGGAAATAGTAAGTTAACCTTCCTTGGCACTACACTAGCTTTAGATCCACTTAACCTTTTTTTCACTTCTCTCCCTTTTTCCTTTTCTTTCTTCTTGTTTTACTTTCATTTGCAACAACGAGTGTAATGTTCCTTCTTTCAAGTATTCAATACTTTCATTTTTCTTTTTGCTCTTTTTCTCTTTAACATTTTTTTTCATTATGCACACTGCACCTGCTCTTTCATTTTCATTACTCAATTACATGCCACCCTACTCTTCTTATTCAACCCTATGATAGCCACCCTCAACTTAGGAAAATTGCCTGAGTTGAGGTTCACAGTGTCCAAAGAGGTGGGAGTAGTTAGGTGCTAGCTGTTTCGTTTATGTTTGTTGTGATTGTGCTAATTCTGACCCTGTGACTCTGTGTTCATGTTTGTAACTGATGTTGGTGTTGTAATGAATCTTTAGCTGCTGATGTGTGTGATGTGTAAATATATTTCAATCTTTAACTGCTGATGTGTGTGATGTGTAAATATTTTTCAATCTTTAGCTGCTGATGTGTGTGATGTGTAAATATTTTTCAATTATATTTTTATCTTTTNAAAGCTCATGCTTAAGAGCCTAATGAGTTGGTAAATTACCAACTCATCAAACCCCCAAACTTGAACCATTGCTTGTCCTCAAGTAATGCAATTCTTATCAATTGAACAAAAGGAATGACATGCCACTCCATAAGAGTCTATGCATCAATGACCGCTTAATCTATGACAAACCAAAAATGCTCACCAGCTCACATAAAAAGAGAAGTAATTTCCCCCAAAAAATGTGGAGAAGTTTAAAGAGGCAACTATTTAGGACTTGTGGGCCGTGATGAAGGGTAGGTGCAATGGTAAGACAACTATTTAGGATTTGTGGGTCATGATGAAGGCTAGGTTTAATGGTAGGAAAATTATTTAGCTTTAGTGACTAAAACCTTCCTAACACCTTTATGTGAAAATTTTTATCTTCCCCATTCAACTCTTTAGATCACTACACGTTATTCCTCATGTTGCCATCACTTTACTCATTTATTTCTCAAAGGCCATCGTTGCAGGTCATCAAGTTATCACATTAACCCTTGTTTAAGCAAGAGGTAACACCATTTCACTAGCCATTTCTCTTTTGGTACCTTAAGGTTTTTCAACCCATCATTTCATTCATTTTTATCACAATTTGGTGCTAACTCAAATTTAGGCTCCTCACATTTCTCTTATCTTTTAAACCCCCCAAATTAGGCTTTTGCCTCTTTCTTACTGATTTCCTTATCTCTTCCTACGTCTTGAGGCTTCAAGCTTCCATTGATCTCATTCACTCACCACTAGCAATTAGGGAGGATGGGTGCTAGGAAGAGGGTTATAAAAGGGGCCTTGGCTTGTAATGTGGTTTCCAAGAATTAACAGTCCATAGGCACAACATTGGCTAACAAGGAAAGACATTTTCGGAGGTCATTTTGGATAAAGTGACTGGTCAAATGAAAGCCCAAAATTATGTTCTAAGTGCAGCTACATTTAGGATTTCGCATTGGATCACACTTAGGGAAAGTTCTAGACAAAAAGAGATGCATTAGATTCATTCAAAAAATCCTTACCACATAAGGCATCACACCCAAAGAGTTCACACAAGTCATTATTGTCACAAGATTTAGATTCATGACATGAGAACATGCAAATTCACAGGACAAATAGGGAATATCTAATGCATCACAAGAGCCTACTATATCTTTCTTTTCAAATTCCCATTATCATGTTTTTTAAGCCGTAGACAAAAATTTCAAGTGGTACCCCTCAAAAACAATTCCACAAAAGACTTAAAGAAAGACATGTCATTTTCCCTTAACAGAGTCACCTCACAATCTATCATTGGAAAATGAAAACCCGGTTCGACAATCAAATAGAAAGATAAAAAAGAAAATACTCCTTGGGAAAGCACCATGGTATGAAGAAAATCCTTTGAGTTTGATTACTATCTACTTATTTACAAAGGCAAATAAAATCAAACCTGGGTCACAATTTAGGCAATAAGAACAAGGACCCATTAAATAACACTAATCATCCAAAACAATTCATTTCATTCATTCATAATTACAACATAAACAAACAAACAAACTGAAAAGGCCTACATTATGTCATAAACAAAATAAACTAGAAATGGCCACTCCGAAGAACACTTATCCCACTCCCCAACTTAAACATTACATCGTCCCCAATATAAGCACGCAAAACAAAGAGAGCGAGAACTCCCTGGGTTGGTCACTCCACATTGTCCATATCATCATTTGCGCTAGCTCTAGCCTCTCCCTCAAGGCCATCATAACCCAGATCCTCTGCCTCCTCTCCTAAGCCCTCCAAAAAATTATCAATGGGGCCTCAGACTGTAGAAGGGACAACCAACATTGCATCAAGGGCGCTCAAATCAGGCACCTCCATGGATGTCCTACTCTTCCATTCCCTTACTTTAGTTTGTAAAGAAGTAGCAGCTCCCTCCACAACATTCACCCTCTTGCATAACTTGGTAAGACTCTCATACATGGACTTCATCTCCCTCTTTACTGTTTGGGCAATAAGGGCAGGGAGGCTCTTAGCCAACATCTGAAGTTGCTTTCATGAGAGTTCTCCATTTCCACAAGCCTGTGGAAACTACTTGGTTGGGAGGATATTGTAGGAGGTGATGTTTCCCTAAAAGGTACTTCATCGGAGGCTTGTCCTGATGCCTCTGGGTGTGGCATGTTTAGATCGGGGGCCCTTGGAGGATACTTAGAGCCATGGGAGAGAGAACCTTCTGACAAATCAAAGGTCTACATCCACTTTCTCTTAACCTTAGGCGCATTAGCGTCCCTTTTTCGATGTACTGTGATTACACTAGTAGCGGAGCTAAGGGATTTATCAAGGAATAGTGGCACTTGAGCTTGAAAGCAAAGTTGGGAGATGCACATATCATATGGCATGGATGTTCTCATTTTCCTTGCTTTCCTCTTCATTTGTACAACCACAATTTCCCAAAAGTTTACGGGGACCCATCTTGTGATGTAGGTGATAAGGATAGCTACTTCCAAGCTGACTCGCTGCATGTTCTTGGAAGGTATGATCTGGACATTGATTAAGTCTAACCACAGCTTGGCCTAAACTTGAGATCATGGCGATAAATTTCACCACCCATTGCAGCCCAAAAGAGTGTATCTACGGTTATGACTGGTGCTATCCATGAGAACTGATTCTCCTAGTAAGCAATTCTGGCCATATATTCTGAGCTAGCTTTAGTCTCATCCTCCCCAAAAAGATAATTAATGGCCTCTGGAGTGACGTCAACCTCCACACCTCACACCCTGACTGAAGGTAGACAAGAAAATTCATCCACCTTTCCCCTATGGTGCATGCTCTCCTACCGAGCCTAGTAGGAGGCGTAAAACTTTGGGACGAGGCTGGGGTAATAATCCGAGAGTGGATTGGCAAATACATGTCGTTGCCTGTCAATGAACTGTGTTGTGATGTTGGGGAGGTGATCCTGCATCCCACCAAGTCAAATCTTTTTCTCCACTGTTATTGAATGAACCTTGCAAATGGCGTAGTGCCCCTTCATGTCAGGCACACAGAAAATTATTGCTTCCCTAGAGTTGGTGGGTGCTGAGGATGTCTTTGCTTTCCCCTTTCCTTTATTGGATGAGGAAGCCGGATCTTGCCCTTGCTCGGGTTCCTAGATGAGGTCATTGTCTGCAAACATGATGTTAGTGCCATCCAAAATATTTATTTTTTGTATTTTTCTAATGACAAAATAAACAAACAACAACTTCTCTAAGGATTTAGATGAAAAACAGGAGGAGAAATTATCATAAAGGAGATGGTAGCATTAGCAAAATTCCAGTGAACCGCAAGAAATGATCTGCGGACCGCCTATGAGCCGCTGATAGTGAGTAGAATACTGGAGCAATGAAATTTCCACCGGTGACTCATCGGCGAGCCGCTGGTCGCGATCCGTGAAGCGCCGATGCAACAAAGGGTTGAGGCAGTGGCCTGAAGCTATTTTTACCCAAACTAGCATTTCATTGGCATTTTGCCAGACCTAATCGGCGAGTAGCCCATTGTCGTCGTCCCCATTGCTTGAAAATGTGCTCCAATAATCAACTCTCCAAAACACATACTCATCTCTTATACAAGAATTACCTACACACATAAAAAGGGATAAAATGATGATTTATCCTTAAGAATGGCGTCACCTGATCTATCATCGGGAAAATTGGATCCTTTACATCCCTTGAGTTACTCAGACTTCACCCAACTCAACTAAACAATATCAATAATTCCCACACCAATTTAAGTATCAGACCCCCTACTTCCCCACTAATTTCACATTGCATATCAATCAACAACATTTAACAAATATGTTCACAATAACGGAAATTTTGGGGAAAGGGCAGTAAAAAGAAGGGAGAGACATGCTATAACAATGCTCATATGCACCAAGAATATAACTTTTAATAATATCAGAGTGATAGGAGTACTTTACCACAACATGTGAATGACAATGGATGAGAAATCTGGAAGCTTGAACTTGCTCAACAATGGTAGAAATTGGAACATTGATAGTAGAGAGCGAGAGTGTGTAGGTGAAAATGATGGAGAGTTAGGTGAAAGAAATGAGCAGTTTTATAGGTGAAGGGGGATAAATGGTATTGGTTGAGGAAAAGGTGGGGGTTTAATGGTGATTTAATTG